>JACXII010000004.1:0-102237 GCA_014737395.1 Bombus waltoni
CCCATGTATCGTTCAATTTGAGGATTCCTGTGTAACCCACTACTTAGGTTGACTTACTTTCGTTCGTGTAAGAAGGTTTGCTTGCGCGCGGGGATATTTCGGCTAATTTTTAATTGTCAATAACAGAAAACAAATCCCAAACCCAATTCTGTGTTCATGATTTTCATCATATTTTAGCTTCAAAAATCACCCTTTAAATCTTTTTATATCTGTACTCGAACACTCTGTATATGCGAGAATACAGATGTTTTCTTTTTGGTCGCCAGTAACCATTATTCATGATAGAATTTTTGGTTGGTCATGAATAACCATTATAGATGATAGAACTTCTTTTATCAATAATCGTTATCGAATTGTTATTGACAAAATTCATTTTTGGTTACTTTCAGCCATCGTTCATTTTTATTAACATTACTGATACCTCGCAAGTCGGAAGTTGTATTTAAAGCTCTTCTATCCAAATGTTAATAAAAACTAACGATGGTCGAAAGTAACCAAAAAAACATTCCGTCACCGATAATGGATATCGGTACACAAAAAAGAATTCTCTCATCTATAATGATGATGATGATGTCGGTAAGTAAAAAAGATTTCGTTCGTCGATAATGGTCATCGGTAACCAGAAAAGAATTCTTCCACATATAGTGATTATCGACAACCATATTTATGTTGATCATTTTTAACGGGTATTCGTAAACAAAACTAGATAAACTTATCTACTAATTCTTATACTGTAACCTTCAGTCGTTTTGTTTATAACTGTTAAGGTCCCTGGTTATAACAGTTAGAGACACTGGCTAATACTGACATTATTGCCCGTTGGTTCCCCTGTATAGAGAAGCGTACTCTGTCATATGTCTCCTTCACCTTCTTTTCAGAGATCTTCGTATTGAAAGAAAAGTCGTTGATGACACTTTTGAAGCGATATCTGGAAACAGTGTGTAGCGAGGTAAATTAGGTGACGCATATGTGAGTGGTCAGATGGTAAACTTTATCTGGTTAGTCGACTTTGTACACTTTCGCGTTGTGCGTCGTTCGTCTATGATTGCTACCATCCGAAGGATACTGATCACAACACACTGATCGTAGAACACATCTCGATGACCACTACTAACTCCCAGTCTCGGGATCCGTTTCCTTGTAACCTATCGAACCTTCCTCACTCCGCGCCGACCTGTAACCGTCTATGTTTTGTTTTACCTATGAATCATCCTCGTTCGAGACCGAGGTGACGTTTTTGCGTTTGACTATGTTTGCTCGCTTTGTTGTTAGCGATTAGATGGTTACCGGTAAACGGTGTCCTTGGTGAGATTTGTACGATAGGTCAAAGTCACGTGCCGCCACAAGTGCAATTTATTCGATAATATGTGGAATATGAAGGAAATTTTCAATTTGCTTACCCAGCCACAGTCAACAATCCGCAAGCATGCTGCACAAGGACCATGTAACAAGTGTCACAACTGACGAACACGATTAGCACCACATATATAGCGAGGCCCAGATACATTTGAATGTAATAATAATATTTGAGGTCATCCTCGACAAAATAGTATGCTGGTACAGTGTATAACATTGGTGGCGATGTATTATGTGGTTTTATCATATGCGCCAGACGTGCTGTCCATGGTAGTTGTATGAAAAGGAATGCGCATATACACGCGTTTACTGAAAACAAATGGTTTCTATCTTAATTCACTACGGATATTTATGCAAATACATACCTATTATTGCAAACGTATGTAAAAAGATGGAAGATAAAAAGGATTTGTGTCATTCATAAAATTGTAGAGCATTGAGTGCTATTCATTGAACATTTTCCATTTTTTTACATATTACGTGCATTTCGTGGATTTTAGCAGCTCTAAATTTCCCATTAATACATAAGCATTCATATTCTATTAATTAAATTACAAAATGTAAAATAATGAACAATGTGGACAATCGGTAACCATTTTATGTTATTCCTTTCAAGTCTTTTATCTTCTAATAAAAATATCACGAAACGGCAGTGAATTGCTACTCATTACGTATTTTTACGTCGAAAATGCAACAGTTTCAATATTAACGCTTCAAATTTGCTTATGCATTTATTGAGTAATCGCGGCATTTTACTTGTCTATATAAGTATTAACCAAATCAATCTATATTGTATACTAATGAGATTGTCGACTAAAATTACAACTGACTTTTTCAAATACATATCTCAACTTACCAAAGTAAAACATTGCAAGAATGCTTCCTCTATTAGCATATGTCGTCATAATGGAAAATTCTTGCTTCAATCGATCGGTTGCCCAGTCCTCGGACATGTCATTCAAAAGGGACTTGAGCTACAATATTTGTAAGATTGTTGTTCAAACTAAAAGAATCTTGTCATAACCGACAAGTATTTTCTTACCTTTTTTGCGTTCAGAACATAGTTACCATGTTTTATGATCATAAGAATTATCGCACCTATTAAGGACGACTGCTCCATCGCGACTTCCAAAGTACCTATATGTACGACTCTTGCTACCTTGGATTAAAGTTAATGATCTACCCTTAATTATTTGTAGGTTTTACCTCTATCTTTAGCCCTTAAGAGCTATTATCAAGATAATCGCGATGATGCTATTTACATCTTTCTATTTTAGAAATCAATCGTTTAAACTTCAAACAAATGCAACTAAGTATTTTATTATCGTTCATCATTTTATTAAGAGTAACAACGTTTTTTTCCAAGTGGTACCAAAAAGAAAAATTCGTTAGGTGTTACATTTTAGTAATGATGGCATCTAATTACTGGGTTAATCGTGTTAACCTAAAATTATCTATTTATACAATATCTCTTTATACAAGAATTTCTTTATACGATCGAACAGGACTCTGTATACAACTGTTTTAAAATCGAGAGTTATATTCTGAAATGAAAGTTATTGGAACTATCTGTATGGATTTTATTTGTATTTCATACCGACTAAGACAGAATAGCAATGGAAAGTGATCTGGGTCAGTATCGTGGAACGTTTCGTTACCAATGTCGTGTTGTAATATTGGTAAATTGCTATATAAATTGATAGACACGTACTTGTACAACGACAAATGATCCCATGGTGATATGCACCATAGCCCACAAAATGAATTTTATTTTATTTTGATATGGCCAAATCCCGCCCAGATTCGCGAATATTTTCGTTATTTTCAAGAATCGCGTCTCTAATGTAGCTCTGTTCATGATAAAAGCTTGATTTCAACCAACTTTAACGCTCGACAATTCTGTAGGTCATTACTAACAGGCTATAAATGGAACCTTATAATGTACATGGAAAATGTATATATGATAAAGTGCTTCCATTCTTAAATTACAGTTAATCATACGTCACTAATGCAACGTATGTGCTTCATGCATTTTATGAATATTTAATCACTACATTTGGAGAAAGAATCAGCACGTGTTCTCATCAAGTGTAAATACTACTTTCTTATATTATGTATGTATGTCACAGATGTTGCGAACGAGCGGTATTTAGGTACACGATCATATATCGACGACATAGAGTTTTAGGTATAATGAGAAAAGCAACATAATGTAATGTAGTAAGTTGCAACAGACCAACGAAGACAGTGAAATTCTGAATGTCTACTTGTTTTCGCAAACATTATAATCGTAATTTTATTTTGTGTTGAAACTTCGTGAAGTAATGAGTAAATTCGATAATAACTGCACAAATAACCACTATTGTATACATTTTATTGGTGCAATGCATAATAAATTGATATTTAATAATAAATAATCAATATATCGTCATGATCTACAACCAATTTCATATAACAAATATTTCAATTAACCAACACGCAGATCAACATGATAATAACGTACTTTATATTAATACGAGTCTCACACTAATTATGTAACTTGTTTTATTTCACTCTAATTTCGTGCAAACATGTTGTTTTCATTGCCATGTAATAAGAAACTACTTTGATGATTCAAAAATAAAAACTCCGCTCATACAAACGTACGTTTAAAGTGTTTAAAATCAGTTTGATAACAGATTGTTCTGTCACTTCTGTGAAAAATTGCGATTTCAGTATTATAAGGCGTGTTAATAGAGAAGGATTTAGACAACTTCTCAACACTAATTTAATGCTCGAATTTTAGCTGGTAAAGTGTACCACGACGATTTGTTTCTGCAAGAACAATCTATATTAAGTAAGAAGAATTGAAAATCAGAATTGGAAACTGGTTCAGACGGTCAAATATTTTCAATTTATTGAAGGAATTCACAGTCGCGATGCGAAGATATTAATTCGTTGAGGGGAAATGAGTTGGTAACGTACCCAAAAATTTCATTATGTTCAACATAGTCAAGACAGGTACTTGGATAATCATTTCCAATGATCGAGTAGTTTCTGTATTTATAATTAATATACGGGTGTATATGCATTTATAAAATATTTACAGGTGCAAAAATTTGCACATGTAATAAGAAAAAATGTCTAAAACATTCAAACATTGTGATATCTGGATTCATTTGAAATAAAACTCTATTTATGTATGTTTCATATTTTTAGTCGCTTTGATAAAAATACGAATTTGTACAATCATCCGAGGTCTATTTATGATTAAAATTATTTCATATATAACTATTTAGACCAAGTACTATTTTATGTTTTAAGATTAAATGATTTATATAGTATCATAATAAATTGTTATTAGTATCCATTTTTTATTCGCATGGAGTTCGATTATTACAAACTGGCTTCAACATGTGAGATCCCTGAGGAAGAAGGTAAGAGTTAGATCTGTTAATCTTTTTCGAAATTAACCTTCTTTCATAACGATACTACATAAAGCTTGAGCTAGCAGCATTCTATTATACAATAGTCTATCCGTACGTAAATGCAGGTAGACACAAATCACTAATAATAGACATAATTTTTGCGCCTAAGTAAAGATTTATTGAAATTGATATATTCGTGGTTCTTTAACTTTCGATCATATTTTTAATCCTCTCCGTGCTTAATTGCCAAGACATCGACTCCGCGAATTTTGCCACAAATATCTTGAGTTGATATTTCTGCTTTTCATATGTAATACAATTTTAACACATGTAATGACGCTTTATTTTCATAAAATGATATAAACATGTTTAACATTTTTCCAAAAAAAGAATTATCTCCCAAAAATTAAAGTTTATAGGGAATGATTAAATAACTCTTTTATGTAAAACAAGATACGTTTAACGATGTGTTACGCCCCGAGGCTTACTATAAGCCGTGATCCTAACCGTCTTCCGTGGTACTACAGTGTCGCAGACAGATTGTCTTACATGACCGGTGACATATACACAATGTAGCAATAAGCGCATAGTTGTCGTTAAGCAGCGAGTTTCACAAAATATCGAGTCATCTTCGGTTCGTTATTTTACTTGCACAAAAAAAGGTGGCATACGTGACCATGGGCACAAACAGTTGCGAGACCCGAGCGTGGTGGGGGTGGTCTCCAAGAGAAGACAGATAAAATCAAGGAACAATCAGTCTGTTGTCAAAAATCATAACGAAAACGTCGAGAGGTCCAGATCAGTACAATCATAGTCACTTTGTCACAAAGCAATCATGGAGGAGTCTTAAACAATCGAGCCGAGTTATAATAACGAGCTAGTTGTTGGCTTCGCCGCATTATTTGTTACGTAGTAATCGCATTGTTAAATATTGTTTAAAAATAAAAGTTTATATTGACCCTGTTAGTTCAGCGTCATAATCATTTCAATTGCCCTTATTATCCTAACCAAAACAGAGGATCAGCTGCTTCGTGGCGTCGATTATCGAAATCGTAACGAGAATTTACGAATCTCGTTGACGCGTATATTCGCGATCGCGGTTGAACATGATGAAATACAAGAAAAATGTAGTCATTTTTATTTTTAGAAAAAATGTATTAATTTTAATAAATGTCTTCAAAATTTTTAGATGGTACATGAAAAAATTACAAAATACAAGGGTTAATAGTGTCAGATGGAGAAATGAACTAGTGTTTGCAAAACATCGGGACGTGTCGTATTATTGGGTTAGCAACTAAGTAATTGCGTATTTTAAATAAGAAGGAAAATTCAAAATTTTTGTTTAAAAATATAACTTTATTCAATTAGGTATTGTCCGTTTTTGTCGATGACCTTTTGCTATCTTTCAGACAGTGTCATAATTCCATGTTCATAAAACATCTGATTTTTGCCAGAAAAAAACTGAATTAAATGTGATTTTACACCATCAGCGTCATTAAAAATTTTACCATTTAAGGAGTTCTGTATGGAACGAAATAAATGGTAATCTGAAGGCGCAAGGTCAGGACTATATGGTGGATGTGACAACACATCCCAATCTAGTCCCAATAATTTTTGGCGAGTAACCAAAGACGTGTGACGCTTTGCATTATCATGCTGGAAAACAACACCCTTACGATTTGTTAATTCGGGCTGCTTTTCTTAAACTCAGTTTGGCGAGTTGTTGAATGTACACGTTTGAATTAATTAATCGTTTGGTTTCTTGGTAAAAGTTCAAAGTACAGAATTCCTTTATAATCCCATTAAACTGACAGCATAATCTTTTTTTGGTGAACCTCAGCTTTTGGTGTCGTCTGGGCTGGTTCATCTTGCATCACCCACGATCTTTTCCGATTAACGTTGTTATAAACTATCCACTTTTCGTCGCCAGTAATCAGTCGTTTCAGAAATGGATCAATTTCGTTGCGTTTCAGAACCCAATCGCAGATGCTAATGCGTTGCATCAAATGAATTGCCTTAAGCTGATGAGGGACCCGTAAATCGAATTTCTTGACATAGCCAAGCTGTTTTAATTTTTCTTAATACATGTATGCGATACATTGAGTTTCTCTGCAATCTCACGCGTTGTGCTATGACGATCTAAATCGATAATGGTCTTAATATGAGTCTCATCAACTTTAACTAGACGGCCAAATCGCTGAGCATTTTTTAGTGAAAAATCACCAAAACGAAATTTGGCAAACCAATTTTGACACTGCCTTTCTTTCAAGGCCTCATTCTCATATACGGTATATAACTTCTTATGTGCTTGCGATGCGTTCTTGCCTTTTCGGAAATAATACAATAAAATATGTCTGAAATGCGAAATAACAATATAGGTTAGGTGATTTGTACACGTTGACAAAATAAAACAATGTGCTAAGGCCACTTATTGACCAGAAATGTGTTATCTATTAATCATCGTGAAGGTTTAAAATCTAAAATGTATTGAAATTATTGTACTGTAGTGATTGTGACTGTTTGAAATTACCACCCAATCATTTTGTAAGTAATCACTTTCAACCTTTAAATTAAAAATTTTCATGTAAGTTACACTTATAAATATATTGTATCGACGCCACACCGTTTATAATATAAAATTGGGTTCCCAAACTGAAGGTTCGAAAGATCTTATCATAAAAAACTCAAAGACATGGAATAGAATAGAGTTTCATTAAACATTAACTAAATGGATGAAAATTTACAAAAATTAGAAGAAGGTATATGTTCAACAGTTCGCGGAGAGACGTGGTCGCGAAGAAGCGCGTCAGCGAGAGGCGTAAATTCTCGGTACGATTTCAATAATCGACGCCACAATACCGTTGGTACTCTATTTTGGTTAGGACAATAGGGATGGTTGATTGATTATGACATAGGTTAATAGAGTTAATATTACAACATTTAACTCGCGTATTTACAAAGGTTTTGATATCTGATTATTATAAGGTATGATCTCGAATAGCGAAGTAGATGATGAATTAACGATAAGTTCAGAGCGAATGATTGTAGTATAATGTGACTCGTATGTCGTGGTTCGGACTAAGTACAGAAGAATGACTCGTATGCAGTGGCTAATAAGACGTTTGACTGAATGTAATGTTCGTGTAATTCGTACAAAGTCTAACTTGACAATGCCTCTCGGCTGTAGTGTTGTTGCGAAGGACTCTTGTTGGGTGTGTCTAAGACACGAGGAACGCTGATTCGTTGATGTCCCTTTTCGATGGACAGTGAGTTGATGCTAATTGGATAGACAAAAAAAGGAGTCAGGAATGTGGGTAGGTGGTGGCCACCACACCACTAAACGTTGGTTGTTGGGAAACTAACATCTGGTAAAATTCGCTGTTTCGATTTTCCTCTGGGACGAGCAATAAATCTAGGGACTGTTTTACACGATGACTGTTAAAATGAGGTCCTCGAAAGATTTGAGAGTATTGAATGTTACAATGCGATTATTTATGATGGGTCCTTAGGTTTATTGAGCATCCTCAAAAGGGTCTCTGTGCATCTGGTAACCATTTCGGTGACGCTGTCACGTAAAAATGAAGGTGTGAAAGAAACAAGTAAAGAGATTCATAGATTCACTTTATTTAGCCGAAGTGGGTAGACAGACTGACCGCCCTACAGACTTTTTGAGCGGTTTTTATATGAGTAGTCGATCTGTAGGAGGGGGGGCGTTCTTGCCTGATCGTAATTAGGGCGTCGGTGTGTCATAAGGTCAGGTACGGCAATAGCGTTGAGATAGCGTTAGGTCAGGTACGATGATAGGTGACCGTAATAGTCGTCAGGTCAGGCAGGGCAGATGGCGGCCGTTACAACGGGGTGGTCTACAACTATGTCTCGCGACGCACCATCCTATCCACCATATATGCTATTCCTAAACATTCGTGGCCCTGATCACGTAGGCCATTGTTCGCGTCAGGATCGGAGAGGATTTATGACTCTTTCGGCCTCTACAGAAATAAAAACTTTCTAAATGCAACCCCGGCCATGTGCTGCATTCTTGTAGATATTTACGTTCTTACAAAATGCTCTTTTTATAACTAAGTGGGATGAAGGGCACCGTTTGGATTAGGTCTCGCTGTAAAGTAGGCCCGTAACACGTGGGACAATTCACTGGTTGTCAAATGTGTGTTGGTTTTGGAGGAAAGAAAGACAACTGTACGGGACGGCTTATGGTGATTCTTACGGCGTAACAGTATATGCTCAAGGAAATATTATAGTTTTAGAAATCCTTATTTGCATAGAAAAATTAATTTAGGTACGTGGTAAAATATCTTGATAGTGAACATAACAGAATCTTTGTTCTGTACTGGAATAAATAAACCATTAGATCTACGAATTTTTTGACACTTTAAGACACATATTGTTAAAATATAGCATAATTTATTCATTATTACCTTTATTACGAAAAAGGAAGCCAAAGAATAGAAAACACAATCTTACAAAAATTACATACACATGTTGTATCTACATTGCCGCACAAAAGTATCCGGATACTTGCACGCTCTTGGCAAGATGTGCTTTAATTACGAAATTACGAATACACCAAACTGCAATGGTATCTATTTAAGTTCTATATGTTTACTAAGGTCCAGTAAGTCAAATCAAAATATACAAATATCCGGTCTAATAACGACAATTGAATTGTGGAAGTCAATATACAGTAATACAACTGGCATTTGTAATTGTCAAACTTTATAGAACAGCTTTGTTACTTGATACATTCTTTATCTTTCAGATTCTCTGTATATGAACGCTGTGTCCAATTAAAAGTGTTCAGACGCAGACGTCTGATCTTTACGGAACTCCTTTACTATGCATCTGATGATGCGTCTGACACAACATTTGCAGTCTATTCATTAACCACAGTTACTATAAAGCGATCAAAATACCGGAATATGAGCAGTAGTGCGCTCGTTTGTCTGATTTCATAATCATATAACTAATAGATTTAATATTACATTAATATTTTATAGGTCCTATGTAAGTATCAATAATGTAAATTGTATCCCAACATTTTTATGAATTAAATGTTTTAATTTTGTAATTCCTTTCAGAAATACACGTATTGATACGTAAATACGTGTATTGATATGTCAATACAAACAATTTTTATAACAAAGTGCGTTTTTAGTTTCTTTGGTAAGTCAGATACACATATGACACACACATAATCAGATACGTATAAGTGGACTTCCGTAAATGACTGCATATGCGCATGCAATGCTACATACATTTGTGGTGTCTGCTAATCCATTGAATACAGCGCAAGAAAGAATCATTTTAAGAATGAAATAATATATCTAATAATTCAACTCTGTATTTTTACTCGTGCGTTGTATCATGAAATAGGAATATACGAATAAACGATTTCAACGTAAATTTTAGTACAGGTTTTAATACAAAACATTTATTACACATATGTACAATATTCTCGCCCTTAAATATTAGAAGACTAGAATCCTCTTGCATAATAATTTACTAATTAATGAATTTACAAGTTATAGATTGTAGACTTTTCTTGTATAATATTTATGATTTCACGTCATATAATATATAATCAGATGATGTACAATTTGCACAATTTTTTTTTAATTTGTTACTATTAAAGAACAGAAATTCATTAGTACCTACCGGTAATTTATGTGATGGGATTAATGAATTAGGTAAGGAACTTCTTAAATTTTCTTTTTCATCCTCTTTTTCTTTACAACTTGTCTTATTCGACATTTGGTAACATTTTTATTATTTGTGATTTGGTATCGCGCTAATGCCAATCCCCTATAGAATAATATAATTTATTAGGATAATATGTAATTAAATCCATGTGTTTTCACCGTATCGCGGAGAGACGCGTTCGCGATGAGACACGTCAACGAGAGGTGTAAGTTCTCGTTATGATTTTCATTAATCGACGCCGCGACAACAGCGAATCCGTTATTTTATTTTCGAAAATAGGGATGATTGAAATAAGAATGTTGTTGAATTAACAAATCAATAAAATCTTCATTTTTTAACAATAGTCGATAACTTGAAACAACCAATATCGCAAAGATGTGAATGAATGTGATATTGTGATCTGACTTGATCTACTACGGATGAGATAGAGATTGCACGAAGTTTGCCTTTTGAGGATTTGCAAAGAACTATTGGTACTTGTCACGCTTAGTTCCTTTGTCTATTCTCCTCTCCATCTTGTATGCCTTTCGTAACCGTTAGTAACGGAGTCACGTGATCCAACGGATGAAGTTTCTGTGACTCATCAGGCTGCTTAAACGGTAACGAACTTTCTCGAAGGGTATCGACCAACATCAGACTTATCTCACAACAATGTATATCTGTACTGGTCTGGTAAAATGATCTTTTCTGTGACATTGTAGGACATAGGAACCGTTGGGAACAGACATTGTTATAACAGAGACGTGGAATCTATCATATAAGTAGGTTGTCGCTAATTGTACTCTTTTGAAGAGAGGATGGTTGAGCAAAACGGTTTATATGAAGCCACGCGACGTAACATCATGAAATCGTCTTCCTTAATCGTCTTCTATTATTTTATTATAAACTTCTGCTGCTACATAACTGATTGGAGTGCTTTTCTTTCTTTGTATTTTTTTAGTACATTTTACTATTTCTTCGGACAAAGCTGATATTTTTAAATCTCTTTGTATATCCGCATTGCTAAGATAACACGGTGCATCCACCACCGTTCTTTTGCCTGGACTTTTGCCTGAAATACTTTCATCTTTACTGTATGACTTTTTGCTGCCGGGCTCCATAATGACGTCCCATAAGTCCAAACAGGTTTTACTATTGTTTCATAGATTCTCAATTTATTACCTAAACATACTACATACTGTCACGTATCGCGGACAGGAAAAGGAATACGTTATAACTCGCGAATAGCGCGAGCCACAACTCTGGGCAAATGGAATAATGAACGGAAAGCTTAAAGGAAATAAAAGATATGACTCGTGCGAGTACTTTAATATAGCAATAAATCAACAAACGTATAAACACTTCAAGAAATACTTTATTATACTAAAGAGTACAGAGAGATGTGTGTTAGAATCGGCGGAATAACGAGATGTCCACTGACACGCACTGCCTTGCACGCGCTCTATTCACTACAATACCCAGTACGATAAGAAGACAATGAAAGTTGAAAGACCACGATCTCCTCACGCAGCATTCACAGAGACAAACAACTGTCACGCGCCAAAGGGTCAAGTATCGGCATCAGCAAAGGTAACTACGTATTAAGAATCTTCTTATCAGCAGAAATTAAAACTGCAAGAGGAATAGAGCCGCAAGAACTCCTAAAAAGGGAAAAAACACCTCCACGAAAACCATATTAGCTGAGAAAAGAAACCCTAATACTTTTGAAAGGACATCGGCAGAAGCGAAGACTCCAGCTTCCGCAGAAAGAATTACATGTTAAAACTCCGCGTTATCATAGAATAAACCATCACGTGACAATTGGAGTTCTGCTCGGATAGTCGAGCTAAACAGACGTGTGAAACTGTGCTCCAGTGAAGAGTGACAAACGGTAATCTCAAGTGAACTCAACTCAACGAACAGTGCTAGACAGGGGGGGGGGGGTACAAAAATGCAACAACAAATACCACCAATAAAAATTGCAAGCAAAGGAGAAACATACTATATAGATAGGACCGCAGATATACTAGGTCGAAAACAACAATGTAATAAAAAACAGGACGACATGGCTATGAAGGGAATTGAAGAGCAGTGAATACAAGAGGAGAGCAGTCACAATAACGAACTATCCTACTAAGATAAAAATTGGAAGATAGTAACAGTTAACAAAAAGCGCAAAATAATATCAGGCACAAGCGCCACAAAAAATACAGACACAGAAAAGCAACGATGGCTGCAAGGTATCCCACTAAGAAACTCTTTCAGCTCACTGACAGAAGAAATAGACATGGACCCGATAAGAAAAATCACAACTCATATTACCAAACCGCTACCAATCTACATCCAGGCCCAAATAGTACACCCATTTATCGAATAACTAAACAACATAGCCGGGAAAGAAAACTACACCATAAAACAACTAAAATTGGAACAAGTAAAAGTCCAAACAAATTCACCAGAAACCTTTAGAAAAGTAATACAAGCACTAAAAGAAAAAAACGCCGCATACCAAACATACCAACTCAAAACGGAAAAGAGCTACAAAATAGTAATAAGACGATTATACAAATTATGCGAAGAAGTAGAAAAAATTGGGCACTACGCGCGGGCAATAAATAATATAACCAGGTATGATACGAAACAACCATTACCATTATTTTTAATAAAACTCGAACCCAAAAGCATCAAGGAAATATTTGAAATTAAAAAAATCTTAAACATTATCGTAACAGTGGAGCCACCTCGCTATAAAAAAGATATACCACAATGCATACGGTTTCAACAATATGGACATACCAAAAACTACTGCAACGAAAACCCAGCGTGTGTAAAATGCGCAGAAACCACCTAACGATACACTGCCCATATACAGGGCAAATAGAAGTAAAATGCTACAACTGCAATGGAAGCCACCCAGCCAACTGACCTTTATAACTATAAAGGCTGCGTAGTCAGAAAGCAATTACAACGTAAACCGTTTCCACTATTTCGAAACAGAACATACAATAATTATCAATCACAACAAAACTTAACAGAAACAGATCTAACACCAAAAGTACAATACGAAACGAACGCTAAACATAGAAACACCAACAACTTAGGTAATAGAAGTTACGCACAAGTAACCCAAAATATTAACCAAACATCACCCACAAACAATCAAAATCAAAGCAACAACGACGACGAAGCTACAGAAATCAAGGAAATGCTCAAACAATCCATTAATAGCACGAAAATGCTAGGAAAAATGGTAAGTGAGCTAAACGCAGTACTTAGGCAACAAGCACAGCAAACTACAGTCATGCTACAATTACTCACAAACTTGCTAGGTAAAAAATAGAAATGGACACGTTGAAAATAGCAGCTTGGACCTCCAATGACCTGCAACAACCCCTCGAAACTAAAACATTTTTGTATAATAATAATATTGACATACTACTTGTCTCAGAAACACATTTCACTACAAAAAGTTACATGAAAATACCATACTACACCATCTATGATACTAAACACCCCTCAGGAAAAGCACACGGAGGAGCCGCAGTGATAATAAGAACCGATATCAAACACCACCTACATAGCCAAACAAGTCAAGAACACGTACACGCAGCCACCGTTACAATACAAACCAACGACAATTACTTTCAGATATCAGCAGTATATGCACCACCGCGACACAAAATGACACTAAAAAAAATGGAAAGAGTACTTTCAATCCTTAGGCGACAAATATATCGCAGCGGGAGACTTTAATGCAAAGCACACGCTATGGGGTTTGTTACGTCGCGTAACATAACCGTAGACCACCCCGCGGTCAAGATGGTTACCAGATACGCACAGACCCTTCTTGGAACACTCAATAGCCCTAGGGACCCATCGTAAGTAATCGTATTGTAACACTCAGGACTCTCAAGTCTTCCGAGTATCTCTTTTAACAGTCATGCTGTAAAACAGTCCCTACATCTATTGTTCGTTCCAGAGGAAACTTGAAACACCGAGTTTTTCCAGAAGTTAATCCCCCACAACCAACGTTTAGTCCAACGTTTGGACTTCATACAATACTAACAATAGTATCTCCAAATGTCAAAACAGACGTAGATGCGGAAAATGCTAGTACCCCAACTGACAAACACTACACCATATCTAGTACAACAGCACAAGAAATCAGAATCATGATCAAGGAAACTAAAAACGATAAAGCACCAGAAATCGACTTAATCAATGGTAAAATCTTTAAAAACCTTCCCCCAAAAGCAATACGGCTAATAACGATAATATTCAATGCAATCTTAAGAATTCAGTATTTTCCTACACTATGGAAATTAGCACAGATCATAATACTATCTAAGCCAGGCAAAGACCCACAACAAATTGCATCCTACAGGTCAATATCACTACTTCCTGTGTTTTCCAAAATAATATACGACCGTCTAAAACCAACAATAGAAAAAGGAAAATTAATGCCAGACCATGAATTTGGATTCAAAAACAAACACTCCACGATAGAGCAAATGTACAGGCTCGTCAACGAAATTTTATTAGCATTGGAAACAAAACAATATTGTACAGCCCTTTTCATGAATACCGAGAGAGCATTTGACAAAATAAACCATGAAAGCCTCCTACAAACAATCAAAAATCACTTCCCGGATCAAATTTACCAACTACTCAAATCATACATAAGCAATAGAACCTTTCTAATAAAAATAAAGGACACATATTCTGAAGTTAAAGACATCAAGACAGGAGTACCGCAAGGAAGCGTTCTAGGACCAATATTATACACGCTATACACGGCAGACATACCAACAATTACCAACAACAAAATACTGACATTCGCAGACGATACGGCTATACTAGTCAGGCACACTAATCTAGAAACAGCAGCCACATTACTATAAGAACATATCACAAAAATAGAAAAATGGCTGGAAGACAAACAAATAAAAGCAAACCTCAGTAAATGCAACCATATTACATTTACACTGAGAAAAAGAAAACCACCAGATCTCCAACTGAACGGCACCCACATAACACAAATAAAGCAAGTTAAATACCTAGGACTCCACTTATACTCACAACTTACATGGAAGCAACATATCAAATCAACTATAGACAAAATACGGATAAAAAGAAAACAGATGTACTGGCTAACTAGTCGAAACTCTAAACTGAGCACTGAAAATAAACTAAAAATCTACAAAATGATAATAAAACCAATTTGGACGTACGGAATACCACTATGGGAGACAGCAGCAATGAGCCATACAAATAAATTAGAGTCGTTACAAGCAAAAATACTCAGAACAATAGTCAACGCCCCATGGTATGTCAGAAATGAGGATTTACGCAGAACCTAAAAATACCAACGGTCAAGGAAGAGATTGGTAGATACGCAAGAAAATACAAAGAAAGAATGGCAACACACGCAAACCAGCTGGCTGCTGAAACGAGCAAAACGTATATAAAAAGAAGACTAAGGAAGAAGCATCCCACTGACCTTACTAAAGAAGTGGAATAGACAATGTGGAAGATGGTATCACGCTGGGGGTAATTGTAAAATGCAAATAAAATAATAATAATAATAAAAACGTGACAATTAACGGGAGTTGAATTAATCAAAATAGTTTAACAACTATTTCTGGTGGCAGCAACTACCGTTTTTAATTAAATACAATTTGAGAAAGCTAAGATTCGACATCTAGAATAATACATAACAGTTACGAACACTAAAGACAAGACCGGATCATAATAATACATATATACAATACATATCATATATACTATCTTAACTCAGCTTGAATACTAAGGTTAGTAAACTTGTAGAATCATTCCCTCCTCTCCGATTTTGATGATTTTTTAATATGTCCTAAAATCCAATATTTTAAACAACTTTTTCCTGTACATATAATCATTAATCGGCCTCTGGTTTCAAGATATTCGCAAAAGTTGTTGGCACCACTAAAGTGAATTCTTATAGTTGTGTATCTGTAGCAGCGTATGTGTCACGTCGAAGACACAAGAATTCGCGTTGTTTTGAATTTCGGTAAGCAAAGTGAATAAAACTTAGACTTTTAGATTTGATTTTATTTTAGCACATAAATCCAGCAGAATGACAAGTTAAAGTATCGCAATTAAAGTGTGTTGGGCGCTGATTTGGGAGGGTTTAAGTACTGAGGTTTTGTCCCTCTGGAGAGGCTATCGCTTGAGAAACTATTTCGTTATGAGCTCTGATTGGTCTGAGTTGGATAATCCCTTCTTCTTCATTTATGGTGGTGTTTTGAAAGGTGACCTTCCTACAGGCTGGTGGAAAACTTGGTATTGTTGATGTTTGATCGATGTTATTTATACGAGCAGTAGGACAGAGTATTTTAATACATACATTTTTACAAACTTTACATTTATATAATATATATATATGGTTCCTAATCCTAGGGCTAAGTATCCTGATGTTTGTAGTATAGACATACCGTATTCCTTGAGTGATTTTACGCGTCGTTCAAATTGTAAAGTATTGATATGTAGCATGTTGAGGTTGGTTTTGTAGTGATTAAAGTTATGGGTTACCTTTGGGGCGGTTTCTAATAATTTCTCTAGCGCTCGAATGTCTATTTCTTCGAAAGTGTATGTAATGTTCTTAATTTTTCTTTCGTAAGAGATGTTTTTGTGTGATCCTCCTATTTTCATAATATTACTGTCGTATGTGATTATACATCCCATTTCACTATTAATTAAGCTTGGTTGTTCGATTTCTAAAACTTTATGTGTTTTACATAATACGTCGATTTGCATTTTTTTGTAGGAATAATAATATAGTGGTTTTCAGTTTGTAACGATACGAACGTCAGTTCGGTTAGCGTGCTACGCGTCGTTCGGTTGGCGTGCGATTTTCGTTTTGAACTGCGTAATTTAATTCATTAAGCTGTTGCCAAAATCTAGAGCTAAAAGATTGTATACTTTCTGTTGCTCCTTGTTTTAAATTTTTTAATTTGTCTCTGCAATTGCTCATAGTGGTTGGTGCTGATATGTGTTGTCTTAAACATGGATATATCGTCTTCGAACGAATTAATTTTTAGGTATGTATGTTATTGTTAAAAAGGCTGTACATTTATAATGTACATGTGAGTGTGAGAGTGAGGGAGCGAGTGGCGAGTGGCACATGTATGTGTCCCTTCCCTTAAAGTGTGTGTAGGCACCGCAAGACGGTCCGAGCTCTCGGAGAGACAAAAAAGCATCTGTCGTAAATGAAAAGCGAAGTCCGCGTGTTGAGTTGCCTGGGCATCCAAACATTGTAACCCACGCTGTGGAACTTGAATAAAGTCTTGTTACATTTCAATTTCTTTACAGTTATGATGTAATATAATTTTTTTCACGCGTATCAATTTTT
This sequence comes from Bombus waltoni, assembly GCA_014737395.1. NCBI lineage: Eukaryota > Metazoa > Arthropoda > Insecta > Hymenoptera > Apidae > Bombus > Bombus waltoni. The sequence continues at coordinate 17,848 of JACXII010000004.1, forward strand.
AATGCTGTTATACGGGTTTGCAGAGATCAAGCTTGAAATTCTAGAAAAGTAGAATTATTATTTATAGGTCTTATTTCTTTGATTTAACTAATTCGTAATGAGATTAAATGTATAAGGTGTATATTTGAATTGTATTCATTTTGGTACCTCTAATATTTTTTAAATTGTGCATTACTGAATTTGTATACATCTCGTTTATATATTTCTCAATAATTTATTTAAATTTTGCGAGTAAATGAAACGACATTCGAACGATATTTGTAATTTTTTAAATTCGCATACTTTGTCATTAAATAGGAGTAAACTATTTTTCAGGCAGTTTTAAACAATTTTTTAAATGAACAGAAAACAAAATTTGTATTGTAGAGAGAGAGAGAGAGAGAGAGAGAGAGAGTACAGTGAATATTTAACGACATCAATCAGGAAATCGATCGGCAAACCTACAACGAAGTCCACACTTATTTTATACTACCGAACGACATTGCCAATTCGCAAATGTCAACGCAATAGGGCGCTACTACCATATGTATCAGCAAAGGCGTTCGGCAGAACCAATACTGCCGACTGACAAATGCCGATACAGAACGGTGGGGATGCAGTTTTATGCAGAATTCACTGTAATATATCAACAATTTTTTTATAAATATGTATATACACACATATCTCGAAAATAAAAAATAGTTGCGATTACATCGTTACATGTAGGAAAATACGTATATGAAAAATTGTACAAAATGCTGATTTCTACAACATATGTATATATAAAAATCATCGAAATTAGTGGCGAGTCCATTTTCTAAATAATTATCAAATTTTTTAAAACGGTAGGCATATTTTTATAGAAAAAATGTTTCGAGAAACACTCGGACAAAATATATATATGTACACATAACATGGACCATGTTGATACATAATATGTAAGTACTATGTATGTATGTACATACTTGCATCTGAAATAATCTAGATTCTAGATGGCATACAGTCAGTCACGTAAATCTACATATAGCTGTTTTGCGTATCCGACTTACCAAAGAAAAAGTAAAAACGCACCTCACAAAATTATTTATATTTACATATTAATATAATTGTTGTACAATTAATATATTTCTAAAAGGAACTGAAAGAACTAAAACATTGAACTCACAAAAATCTCGTAGATAACATTACATCAGAAATTAGTAAATCTTTAATTTTTTCAACGAAAAAAAGAATAGCAAAAATATACGTTATTAATGCTTACGTAGGATCTAGAAGATATTAACATAATATTAAGCCTACTACTTTTGTAATTTCATGCAAATATAACAGGTGTCTATATATATAAATATAAATATAACAGTAAATTTACTGTAATTTTCATAACATTATATTTTATGTTTTTTTCTTCATAAATTGTGTTACATTTTAACAATACGTATCGTAATATATCTACAAAATTCGTAAAGCTAAAGTTTTTCTTATAATAGTTAATATTTAAGGGATGCATCTCGACTTCTACGATTGACTGTAAATCATACTTACATATGTTGTGTAATATTTGATATTCAATAGCATCCAAATAAGAAAGGGGTACATATGGCGTTCTTTAGGCAATTAAAGGTATACTTCGGAAAAGCTACAAATATTATTAACAATATCATTTAGCATTGCACAAAGCAATATTACTTCACATAATTTACAAACACATTTACATAGTATATGACTGAATTTACTTATTCATTTGTGTTGTTTCCTTCACTTTCAGATTTTATGAGCATTATAATTATTCGTGCGAAAATAGCTTTTTGTATTTGTATAAATTACAGTATTTTTTATTTAATACTTTACAATATGTATTAGCAGAGAGAAAATATAAGTCCTCGCGCTTATGGTTCCGGCTGTCTCGAATTAGTGCTGCCCCCAGCGGTCATGTGCTGAAGTGTTTCACGTTAGCATATACAAGAACTTATTTAATTCCACTGCAAACAAAGTATACTCTGATTTCACTCTACAAAAGCTTATTTCATTGTACGGTTCTACAGGACAGTTCATACTTTTCTATCCGAGATAGAACAAAATCGCACAATAATTAAACTAAGTTGCGTCAAAAAGAGAAATTAATTGTGTATTATACTTTTTTTAGAGAGAAAAAAAATTCTTTCCTTTCAGACAATAATGGATCAGAGAAATAATGCAATAATTTTAATATATTTTTTATACGCAATAACCTTTTGTATTTAACATTAAATTTACTTTCCTCGCGATAATGTTTTTGTTATAACAAAACCTAAATTTCATTTTAATAGTAATTTCAGTAGTTGTTGAGCTACGAATAATATTGCGGACATGGTGTATCTGTTTTGCATGTGTATTCATTTACAAAAAACGATAAAAACGAAAGAAAAATTAACTGCAGATAAGGTTTTGACGTCATGATAAATTTTTTAATTTTTATTCATCTTACTTTATATTACTGGGAAAACTTATTAATTCTCCGAATTTTAATCTACAGTTATATTTAGATAAATTATACATATTAAAATTAATGGTTATTAATCAATGATGGATGTGAGGTTCTAAAACAGAAATTATGCTTAATAGATTGTTCACGCGCAACGCTTCTCCTACCAAAGTACCAAGATAATGGGATGAAATATTATTGTTAGTAATTTAGATTTAAATTATTATTCAAATGGATTAATTTTGTTAATAATTTAAGTTTTTGGGACAATTATTATAAACTTAAATAATTTTAGAAAAATATGTTTGTTTTTGAATGTATTATTTTTAATAATACTAAATTTTATATCAATAAATATATTATTACTTTATTTTATATTTAAATTTAGATTATTGTTAGATTATTGTTTATATAATTATAAAATGAGGATATAGCGCAAATTGAATTTTAGCAAAATTTTATTATTTATTTTATACTTTAGTTTTTTCTTTACCTATATTATATTTTTAAATCTATTAAAAGTAACGGATTGGAAAGTAACCCATGTTTTTATGTATAATATAACAATTAGTATATTTAATTTTATTTATTTAATTAAGTACCCAGTGAGTGCCTTTTGTAACATGCTTAACATTATTGATAATGATACATAATGGTACGAGAAACAGAAGAAAAAGGAGAAAGAACAATGTGCTAGTGTATCGTATTCATGTCTATTTATATCACCTATGATACGAATGTAAGCCTTAGGTTTTATGCTCTTAGTCTATGCCCTAACAGCTAGGAGGTAGCTGGATATTGTGCAGCGAAAAGTACGACCAAGAAGATTCATAAAAAAATATAAGCACAACGTAAACGAATTTTATAACAATATCGTGTTTGATCTCATTTTAATCAGGAAAGTCTCACCAATATGTTAATGAAATTTTTATTAACAGAAAATAAAAAATAAAGATGTTTCATTGTTGCATTTGCATTATCTCATTGATACGAAGGCGATATAAAACTTGAAAGAGAAGCTGCTGCTGTGTCACATTACTCGCGTCATTAGTTCAAGGAAGAGTCACCTCAATGGTTACCTCAATTATTAAATAAATCCTTAAAGACACTTATACGATATTTGGCAGTCGGTTGAAATTATGTGTTCTTATATATGCTAGAGTGAAACATCTCCAGCATTTGGCTACATGGTGCAGCACTAGTCTGGAAACAACCAGAACAGTAAATAAGAGCATTCTTGTTTATACTAATTATAATTTAATGCTGAATTTGTTAAAGAAAATAGGATACAACAGATGGTATCATTATTAATGACATATAATTGCGTTACATTGGATTCTCAAGTAATCTATTAATTGTTTTCCAAAGTAGGAGGGTACTGCAAATTATGGTGATAAATTGAAATTCATTAAGACAAAAAGAAAATGTAGAGAATGACTCCCTCAAATTTATACATGACACTAGATATATTTTTCAAACGTCTTTTGATTAAGATATATTAAAAGTTGTTAATTATTTCCATGTGCACGAGTGACAGATAAGCTCATATGTCAGCTCAAATAATAATAATTTAACATTCAACTCATTACCGAAGAAATCAAAGCATGCGACTACTAGTCGTAGCTTGTGTCACACGATCCCCTAACCTGAAAATCTCCAAACGCCCAGGCAAGAACGCCCCCACCTAAGAGGAAACCCATAGTATATAAGTCCTTAAAAACTGCAAACTCCAGTCATTTTGTCGAGCCAAGTCATGTAGCAATAAACTCCGAGCTACGGTATATTTTTGTCTCTTCAATCCAACTCTTATCGTCCTATTACCGGAATTTCTGTTTTAATACAATTAAAACATACTCGTATTTTCCTAAACCGAATAAGTCATTTACCAAAGTTCTGGTGTTATTAATTATAAACATATACAGAGAGATAACTGAAACAAAGAAATTCTATCTACGGATACGAATTTCTTTTCCTTATCCCTCCACCGATTGTGTTACGTGACACTTGCATGACAAAATGCCGAAATCTCATTGTCTTTGATTTGATTGTATTTATTTTCTCAAATCCATGATCACGGTTTAATCCCTTGTCTTTAGGTGAACATGAAGTGTTAAATTACATCCATATAAAGTAGCTAATGAAAAATTAAGTACTGTATTTGAAATTAAAAAACAAAATTATATAGAATTAAAATACCATTTCAAAGATTTCAACGATTTAGTTAACATTAGATAAAATAAAATAAATCGTTAATTTAATTTTTAAGAATTGATGGTGTAATTCATTTAAATTAGTAGTATAGAATTATTATTTAATTTATTAATTTGTAGTAGAATTACTTTAAATTAATGGTATATTATTATCGATTAGTGCTATAATTGTTATAAGTTGATGGAATAATTGTTTCAATATTATAAATTAATGGCTCAGATGATATAAATTGCTTAATTATTATAAACTAATGTCTTAAATGTGATAAATTAACAATTAAATTGTTAAGAGGTAAATAAAAGTTTCTGTTTCGGTCTTCACTTTACAGGAGTTGAAGCAAAAACAAGCACGCGCATGAGTGAATGTTCCTTATACATACTACGTATACCCGGTGATATAACTCTTCCAAGGTTTTAGAAGGTTCGTCGTAAGGTGACCATCTTCACGGATGTCATGAAAAGTGATTCTTCCATTATAACACAATCATATACAATAATTTTTAAATTTTTATTCTAAATTGTCGCCTTCAATAATTTATTATAATAATTACTTCTGTAACTTTTATATTTTTTACAAGCCAGAACTAAATTTACACTTTTGTAATACTAATATTTTACTGTATTACAACTGTATTAATTTATATTAAGTGCCAGGCTATGACAAAAATAATTGTACTATAATACTCAAATATAAAGTTAGCCCCTGGTCACCCATTCAAAACGAGAAGAATTTATATAATATTTATAATAGTAACAAATGTTTTAAAATTCTTTTTTTACAGAATTTTTAATTTTTGCAACCTATCATAATAATTTACAATTGTTCTTAACTTAATTGTTCAACAATCAATCAATTATTAAATATAAAAATCAAATATGTCTTAACACACACAACTCTGTTTTACTTTCTAATATAAGATTATGTTGAAGTATTGTTTTAGTTCTATTATTAATTTCATTACTTACGTTATTTTATTTAATAACGTCTGTAATTTGTATTTAGTATGTATGGAATATGTAGAATTTCGTTTATTTGAACCTCTCATGCGACAAATATTTATTGTCTTTACTATTTATTTACTATTTCTTGTTCATATAATAGTATTTCACGTTCACATAAATGAATACAATGAAGTTTCTTTAGTCGAGCACTAATGTTATGTTCGGATATTCCAACTTCCACGTATTTTTACTAGGGTAATGACTGCGGTTTATGCGTCTGCACATTCTAAAAACCATATCTTACCCACCGTGATCTATTAAATTATCTACAATCCCAAAAATCGACATTAAACGCAGAAAAATTCGTTTGGACTGGTTACGTTACAGTTGCGTTAAAGTTTGACATTTCAATTTATTATGCCCTTGCCAATAGTTTTCCGCCAAGCAATGGGCCAATATTGGCTAAAAGAGCAGCTCGGATGATCGCTGGTCCTTTTTCCAAATCGAACCTCCGTGCAAAGATTCGGACTCGCAACTCTCATCAGAATAATGCCAACAGCCATCAGAATACCGCAAACTATCGTTGGAATCAGGCAAGTCGCTATCCAAGAATCATTATCACAGCCGAGAAAAGAAAAAAAACGCGGTATGCCTAAGTGATCATTTCGACCTCATTTATCACACGCGCATGGCATTAGAGTTCAGACTTATTAAATTGTATTCTCGTCTCTCGTCCTAAGTGAAGTTTGTATGGTCATTGTCAGTAAATATACGTTTAAAGTGTGTCATATCATTCTCATATGACATTCGACACCTCTCACATGCAGGTACCACAGCCAGCGCTATAGCGACTTGTCCCCGTGCATACAAGAATATTAGAACTTCCAAAAATAATAATTGGATATATAAATCAATATTTTATTTATTATTTTACACATAATTGTTATATCTGCAAATATTGTTACAATCACAATACAATCTTTTTAATTTACAATATTGTCTTTGACAATAAAAAAAATTGAAAAAAATGGCTTTGTATTTGCTGATTACTTAGGAAGTTTGTTTTTCTCTAAAACTGAACAATTTTTACTTGGCTGAATAAAATATACATAGTGTTTAATAAATAAGACCTTCGATTCTTCTGAAATATATTTCATAACTAATTTTTTATTTTATTATAATGGTAACAAAGATGAAAAAACAACGAAAGAATAGAAAATAAGGAACAAGTAAATAATTATAAAACATATCGTTCGAGATATTTGATGGTCTTCAGTTTACAGTACGGACGGCACATTTGCTATTTTATGGAAAGTTGGAATTTGCCACACTACATATTGTAAAGTTTACAGTTCGACAGTTACAGGATTGGACAGGAACAGATTCCCACTTCATAGGAAACGTTGACTAAAACCTAGACTAACAATTAGAATATAAGCACCAGACGTTTCAAGAGACAACAGACTCATCACGCACTTGCCTACGTTTTAACTCCGTTACTTACAGTTCATACTCTCCCTTTTATACTAAACAGTTCAAATAAACCTACTAAACATAAACTTACTCGACATCTTTAATCTACCTCCACCTTGAGCGTTAATATTGTCCAAGGTTCGCGACCTCAACCGAACAGTTGCAACCTGACTGATCGTCAACTAGTTAACAGATCGCAACATATTGACTACAAATTGAGGACCACCCCTTGAACGATCACGTTCAAAATTTTACGTTGTACAGATGTGTGAACCAGATATTTGCCGACCTCTGGATATGTCGGTAACACTTACTCATACGATAACGATAAGGATAAACAATAACCGAACTCCCACCTATAAGATATGTGAATCATAATGAAGATATAAAACCCCCAGTCCTTTAGTCAGTAAGTTAGTCTGTATTCTACAATCGAATTGTAATAAAGCGTACGAATGGGCTATTGCTCATTCGCCCTTTTTTAACACTTCGTCATTTTTTTACGTGACATCATCATCGTTGGTCTATTGTCGAGTTTCGTCGGATATCGGAGTTTATGCCACGTGGTTTACTGTTGAGAGAAGCTGTAGAGTGCTTAAAATGCCAATCCACATCTCGACGCAGTCCGAATCGTAAACCTTACAATATATAGTGTGGGAAATTTCAACTTCTCAAAAAATAGCAGATGTGCCATCCGTACTACAAACTGAGGACCACCCAAAACCCCGAATACACATTGAATATCTCTAAAACATTATTAAAATCATCCTTCGTTTGAAATTTAAAAGTTCGTCAACTTTTATACTCTTTTTCTATGTATATGAAAGTATATATCGTATATATCATAGTGTTAAAAAAAACAAATAAAAACACTAATAAAAATTAATATGAGATATGAAGTAGTAAGTGCAGCTGTAAAATGAGTAAAATTCGAGATGAGATCACATACAATAAAAGAGATATCTGGAAAAATAACTTTGTTAATAATTATAAATAAATATTTACTACATTAAGAAAATTTAATTGTGAACTAAAATGGCACTTTGAGTCTACTATACTACAATTTCAATGGCTACTATTTCAATTGTATAATATCAAACTAGAGGCGTGATTTTAATTTAGGAAAAATTGTGTGAATTTTCACGTGTCATCAAGAACGGTCTTTTCGAAGTAGGGCACAAAAATCGTTCATATAATGAAGTCCAAGTGGAAGGCTTGTTACCAACTGGTTCTAACAAATTGTTCCATAGATTATTTGCCACTTGAGATACATGAAACAATTTTTATTTGATTACTTATATAAATAATCAAAAGTTGAATTATATAATTTCGTCCATTATACTTACATAGTGCATTAGATTTTTGACTTAGGTGAAAACAATCAGCAGAAAGGTATGACAAATCGACGAATCCATCCTTCGCAAGTGGTACTTTCGCATGTTTCAGAGTTGGTAAACTCACTACAGTAAAGTCATTTCCATGAAATTCTGAATAATTAACCACTTGTTCTTCTAATTCTTGCCACCTAAAATATCAAGCAAAATGGTGTCTGCATGCCCTTCATACGCATCTTAGAATCGATATCTTACTTAAATCTAACCTACATAAAACCTATTAGAGGAATATAGTAATGTTATGATTATTTGAGGTTATGGTTAGGTCACCTAAGATGTTGAGATATAATATCTCAATTTTGAACTTTGCACAGAATAATCAAATTTGTTATACATATATTATCAAACATCATATATTATTAATATCATATATTATCGTCATAGTCTTTCACGTATAATTTAGGACTGGCAACAGAATATACCAAAAATAAGAAAATGATTTGAGTAACCGTAAGACTATAGGACAGAGTTATTTGAGACAGTGAATAAGTATAAGAACTAAGAAAATAAACAACAAAATAACTTGTAGAAATAAAGTGACATGCACACGCTATCGTATTATAATAATTACAACTGAGAATATTATCATTGAAAAAACCTTCTTTTGATGAATAGAAGTTCATTTAAGTACACGATATATTTCACTATTTGTCATGTCACTAATAACGAGTCAAGTAGCTTATTTTCAAATATAGGATTTAAAGGGATTAAAAATCTGATTTAAGCGAAAACTTCTGAATTTTGTGAATTGTAAGTTAGATTTACCTTGAATCAAATATCACATATCCTTTTGACTGGAATAATCCTACCTTATCGTAATATCGTACGCAAAAAACTAATGTAATAAAAGTATGTACAGTAATTAATATAATTTTCATAAAAATTAACCAGTTTAAACAAAAGTAAAAAACTAAAGTTAAAATGAAAGATGAGTCTGCAACTAGAGTCAACTAATTGTTGAGAATCATTTTAAAATAAGTCAACGTCTATCATTTTATAATCATTCGTAGCAATAAAATTGATTACACATATATAACAAAAATATAAAATATCATAATATCGGGAAAATCCCGATAGGTAGAAAACAATAAAAGCGCTGACAGATCGAAAGAGATGGAAATCCCGATGAGTCGTATACCTGTAGTCCTTTAGGACATGGGATAATTAAAAAAAGTGTACTTGACTATCTTAGGTCAAGAGTGGTATAAAAGGTAGCCATTAATGAGCCCTGTCAGTAGTTGTTACTCAGGAGTTGTGGAGTAGTTCTTACTTATGAGTTATGGGGTAATTGCTACTCAAGTGTTGTCGAGTCGCTATGAGTTGTCGCGAAGTTGTAAGTCGTACATTGTGAGTTGTAAGTTGTAAGTTGTAAGTCGTAAGTCGTGACGTTATAAGTTGTACGTTGTAAATTGTAAATTGTATGTCGTAAGTTGTAAGTTATGAGTTGAGTTGTGGACCATCACTTTAGCTGCTTTTGATTGTATCTTGTTACTACACTAAGTTCTAATTAAATAGGTATAGTTTTCTGTCTTTAAACAAAATAAACACATCTATTTAAATAGGGAAAAACCAGTCCTATAATATAAATATAATATATAATATTGTTACGCCACGAGGCGTACCATAAGTCGTCTCTTCCAACCGTCTTTCTTTCAAAACATACAATTAACAACAAATCAGTTACACGACGTGTTTCGAGCCTCTGTCACAACAAAGTCTAGTCCCAACGGTTTCCTTAGTATTACATTGTCACCGAAAGATCGCCTTGCAGCACGTGGCCGGTGTTGCGTTTCGAGAGTTCGTTACTTCTTGAAAAGCCTAATGAGTCATAGATATTCCTCGATCCTGGGTCGAACGATGGCTTACGTGATCAGGACCACGAACGGTTACGAACTGCATGCATGGTGAGAAGGAGCAAAAGACAAAAGGATATAGGAACCAAATGTGATTCCAGTAGTTTTTTTTCCAGATTCCAATAGTTCTCTCCGGACCATCAGAAAGTAAACGTCAAGAGGTTCAGTCTCAGTCCTATTCACTCAAGTCACAGTCTTAAACTTTCAAGTCAACCGTCTTACGAGTCATACTTACGTACTTCGTCCGAGTAACGTCTTACGAGTCACATTACTTAATACTCATTCGATCGGAACTTATCTTTAATTCATTAACTATCACTCTATTCGATATTGTACCTTGTAACAATAATATATCAGAACGTACGCGAGGTAAATTGTTGAAAATACAGTGTATATTAACCCTGTTAAACCACTGCTGCAATCAATTAACCACTCCTATTGTCCTAACCGAAATAGGGGATCAACTGTTTCGTGGCGTCGATCAAAATCGTCAAAAGTGTAGCGAGAATTTACGCCTCTCGCTGACGTGCTTCCTCGCGATCGCGTCTCTCCGCGAACGGTCGAACAAATATAAAATAAATATTGTAAATATAAAATAATAAAATCTTAACAAACATCTCATTTAAGTATAAGGTATTTAAAAAGCTTTGAAAATTGACTGAATTATACAAACCTCTGTATTATTTCATAATACTCCTGTCTTCGATCTCTGAATTGTAAAGCAAACAAACATGAGCATTCAATGGTAGTCATTATATAGCATTTCAAAGAGTTTCTTCCTTTACGCGTAGCAACGAGTTCCTTTAAGTGAGGCATTATCTGAACAGCAACGAAAGTCCTGGGTATATTGTCTCTTAATATCCTAAGAGTATTAATTAAATCAGTTTTGTGGTTATCCAAAACAGACCACGGAGACGGCAGTGCACATATATCGGTACAAAAATCATTATGTCCGATAAACAAGAAAATCAACTATAAAACATAGAAACAAAAGCTTTATTACTTAATCAATGAAATAAGAAATGAAAATAATATTAAAAGAACTTTTTGTCCAAACCGATATTTACTCTAAATACTTTTGACTTGGTAAGTCAAAAATCTCCTAATACAAAACAAATATATTTGACTTCGATAATTATTTAATTAAAAGTTAAGTAAGGTGGCTTTTTGTTTGTTTATCCCATAATAAATATATGAAAACTGTGCATAACTTTTATATTCTTATAAAAGTACTTAGATACATTTTCAGGCATAATAAGCATAGTAATACAATACTACTAGCAATAATGTGCTAATATTATGGATTTTAACGTAAACAAACTAAATACATAATTGTAAAACTCATTGTTAGTGGTAATATAATAGAATACTAATATTATTTTCATTTAATTATTTAATTATTCTATCTAAAACACGAACCTTCCAATGTTTCTTCATATTTATCCTCGGGTCATTTCTTATTTTATTGATTAAATGTTTGGCCATAAATGGCATATCTCTAGACACTGCGCCGATTTCAGCGACGTCTAACTGCGAAGCNCGGTTGGGTAGTCAGAGAATCTCCCAGTGCATAGCCTATTAATTTGGGGTTGAATTCCTATATATAAAAGGAGCTGGCTATGAAAGCAATATTCTCTTTTATGATTAATATAAATTATAAAAAGATAGTAAGTATATTAATGATTGTATAATTTATGTATGTGACCAATTCTTGAGTAATATACTTTGAAAATATTGGGAAGCGTCAAATATGTACGCCAAGTTCCTTGACCACCAATACTCGCTGATGCGCCTCTATTCTCAATGGACAGCTCTAATAAATTAGTTGCAAAAATTCCAGCTCCGGCTGTCAAAGAATCGCCCATCGCGGCAATAACATCTATGTCACCTGGTCTCAGATGATGAACTGACTCGGGAACTTTGGGAGATCTACTATCTAAAAGGATTAGTGTAAAAGGATTAAAATACTAAGTTATCATAATTATATTGATAGATAACAACAAATCGCAATAATTTTACACAGTCATTAAACTAAACCTATTTAAATGTAATCAAGACTTAAAAATTAGGCGATAAAATGTTGATTGTAGATAAAAGAGTCTGTTATACTTGTTTAATGCAACGTTTCATCTGTAAGTGTTCAGAACACGGGACCGCTGCCGAGTATGTATATAATTTGCGAACAGATTTCATTTTCAAACTGTATTTCACTGACGCCGACGGACGGGAAGAAAAAAACGGGAAGAAAAATCATTAAAACGCAAACAGTATTTAAAGAAGGAGACGCAGTTCTTGTACATAATGACCACAAAGCAAATAAATTGGACGATGAATGGTTAGGTCCTTACCACATTGAAAAATCTATAACTCCTTATTACGAGATTTTAATCAATAACCAAATTAAACAGATACATGGTAACAGAATTAAACCATATTTTTCAGGACGCTTATATCAGTCACAACCCTCGTGCTCGCATTGGAATTAATACCAATCGAAAATAACGCAATTTTCCACGAAAAAATATCCAAAGCTTATTTATATAACGAAAGTGTTAATGTATATATAGGAATGAATGTAAGCGACATATTAGGAAAACACATAAAAGAGACCCAAAAATATTGTACCACCTCATGTCAATTAAAACCAGAAATACTTTCCTTAACCAACAAGTTTAATAAGGTCGAAACGCTAGGAAATCATTTAAGATTACTAACTCATTCTAGGGTTAAAAGTGGGTTGATAAACGCTATAGGTTCAATCAGCAAAACACTTTTCGGAACCTTAGATTCTGACGATTTACAATTGATAAACCAGAATATCGACAAACTATTTAGCGAAGGAAACGAATTAAAAACCATTGTAACTAACCAAACTGCTCTAATTAAGAAAATCCTAAACACCGACAGCCTAAAACAATTAGAAAAAGCAAACGCGGAGATACAAAATAATATAAATCAAGTAAATAAGCAAGAACTTCTAGTAGTCAAAATTATTTCTATAGAAAGCGCTTTGTCAGATCTAAACTTTCAACTCGATGAAATGTTCAATTTAATTCTACTAGGAAAACAAGGAATTATTAGCCCCCAAATCATAAATCAGCATACTTTCTTAGAACAATACGCTAAAGCTTTAGGAAAACACATCATTGATAAAGGATTTTCACTAGAAGAAAATAACTTCCAAAACATATTAGACGTCTCTACGCTCACACAGTTTGTCCAAAGCGAAAAGATCTTTAAAATTTCAATTCCAACAATAATAGACTCAGAATGGTATATAGGACAAATATACCCCATACCGACTCAAAAGAACGGAGCATTTCTCGCCCCATTAGTTGAACAACCGATATTTTTCACCTCAGGATTAACTTATATGAACGTAGACCATATGTACTTGGACAAACAATGTCGAATCAAACATGAATTGTACATTTGCAAACAAACTCAACCCATACATGATAGACGTTCGAAACACGATTGTGCATTCGAAATAATTAGTGTAGATAATACCATGAGATTTTGTAAATTCACAGTCTATAAGCTCGTAAAAATAACTTTTATACCGCTCAAAAACGAAAATCACTACATAGCTATACCAGAAAAACCAATAGAACTCAATATATTCTCGGAAGAAGGACATCAAATTGTTAAACTGAAACCACCCTCTCTGTTGAAAACTGAAATAACTATAGATATATTGTATGGAGACAATCATATGAGAATCAATGGCAATCCCAAAAGCATTTCTTACGATATTAAGACCAAAATCATAAATATAACTAATAACGTAGATTTGTCCTTAATGCTTGATATTTTAGAAAAGACTCCCAAAATAATGAGCATGCTAAACGGATATACTGATACCTTGAATCAAATAGAAGATAGAGCAAATCAATTAACTTTCTCGCACAGAATGACACGAATTCAAACTTTGGATCCCACTACGTTGCAAATTATAGGATATATATCCATTGGACTCATATGCTTGTATCTGGCTAATAAGATAGGACTTTCAAAATTATGTATTCATATATTTTGCTGTAAAATTAAGAAAAACACCATTAGAAACGCACCTAACGTTACTACTGCAACACCTTCCGCCCCTATAAATATTTTTACACCGACGTTACCTGTACAAACTAGAACAGAAGGAGAATCAAGAGTAATTTTTGAATTATCAACACCACCCAAAGCCAAATTTCATCCATCGATTCAGAAGAAACGCAAGAACTTAGAGGACTAAGTTCACTCTACGAAGGGAGGAGTGTAACGTCCAGAAAGATCTCACTGACGCCACCCGAGAGCTAGGCATCTGCTGACTTCCACACCACCCGAGAGCTAGGTATCTGCTGACTTCCGGATATACCCAGTCCTTTAGTTAAAAGTCAGTCTGTATTCTACATCCTAGTTGTCAACTAATAAAGTGAGCGAAGGTGATATTGCTAATTCGCCTTTTTTTCCTCTTATTTTCTATCTTATCATTTATTACGTGACACGGTACGCGAGGTGTGCTCTCTTACAAAATTCTAAATTTATCAACCCAATATCACATCATAGATATGTTTGATACATAGTATTTTAATTTGTAACTTTCTGTGACCCGATTATTAGATTTGTGTTAGGTCTATCTAATTTCTACAACTGTGGAGATCGTTTACAATGTCGGTGTAAGACATCTCAAATAACAAACACATAAAATTTGCTTCTGAACATGATTAATATAAGTTTGCGGCACAAAATTTCAAATTCCAGATACTTTGATACGTCAGAAAGTGTAAGACGCAAAATTATAAAATACTATTCGTCCGATGAGATCCTTAAAATTTAACATAATTCATTTAAAGCGATTGCCTATAAAACCAATAGATAATCGGTTATTTAGATAGAATCTACTTCATATTAACTCGATGAAAGAGTCGCATCGTTTGAGCTGGTTGTCATGCTTCTCCTTAGCTTTTTTATTTTACGTTTTGTAATATATGTATGGACTGAATACGAGAGACTGGATCTTCTCTTCTTAATGGTAGTGATGGATGATCAAGCTGTTCCTAGAATTGCTTGTGTAAAACAGTACACTGTGTTTTCGATGTCCTGTCCTTTATAGTGGTATTTTACAATCCAGATTTTCATTAACTATTTGTTATTACACAATGTGTAAGTATGTTCTATTTGATAAGAGTTTAATGACAGTTTTTCAATGACATGCAATATAATTCTGCCTTAGAGTGATGTCTTTTTTTTCGATTCTCAAGGTCTATGCTTGTTACTGTAGCCTTCTGCCGATAAAAATTTATTTCCCAGGATTTAAAATATTTCTCACGTTATTCTAGGGTGAGTTTTTGCTTCGGAACACAATAAATGACTGATATTTGAAATGACTTCCTTCTGATTTCTATTCTTTTTTTCCTTTTATTTTATACGTGGGGAAATCTTTATGGACATTCCGCCACTTTCTGGGAAGCAGCGGAGTAGTGTCGGATCTTACCAACTAAAACCCCACGGTGACCTTCCTAACGCTAGACAGGAGTGACCCAGGGCCTGCTTCGAATTACTGCCGAAGCACTGCTGCATTCCCTCCCTTACGACGGAACCATCCCTAATATCTAATTCGGGCGCAAGGAGAGACTACTTCTCTTAACGACACCTCTCTCCCCTCCACGCCGGCCATCACGCAAGTCCAAGGAGGTCCCAGAGTTTCCTCGGCGCGACGGCCTCTGCACACACACCTCCGCGATTCAACGCCGAACGCCCCCCCTCCCCCTCAATCCATCGGAACAATACTTTACATGGGTGGGAATATCACACTCTCTCGATGTACTTGCGTCTTCGGAGGGCCCATCCTTTCATTATGCCCAAGGCTATCCTGCGGTGGCCGCGAAAGCAGCTCCCGTCTCACCTCCTCGATCTTGCTGAGGAACAGGGCCTTTTCTTACTCCACTGGATTCTGAGGCTGCGCCTCCGGGCTGGTTCGTAGATCTTCCAATCGCTCCTATAGAGCCCTCATTATTGACAGCCCGATTTCTTCCATTTTCCTCTTAAGGGCGGAGACACGTGCACTCTGCCCTTCGTCATCCTTCGGAAGGCGCCTGGACACGGAGGTGGAGGCGCCACACTGTGAGCACTTTTGAGGATGGTGCAAGACCCTTTTGGAAAGTTCTCTTCGAAGGGCCGCATTCTCCTCCTCTAGGACTGAAAGTCAGCACTTCCGTCAGCCTTGTTGCTCCAGTGCCACAAACGGGCCCCATCCTTCTAGTCAACACCATCGTCCCCGCGGTAATGGAGCAATCCTTCAGGGTTTTGATGTATTGTACCCTTCAGGTTGAACAATGTTACTGCCACCTTTATTATCTCCTCGACACGTCATATCAATTCGGCGCCTATGTCTGCTGCCGAGGTGGTCCTCATCATCAGGACCGACTCCTCCAGTACGTCTGGAGAAGTGTGGGTTATCCTCTGTTTCCTTCCTCTGCATAACACCGATGAGAGCGACGCCACAGAGGCCAGCAACTTCGCGTCGTCCCTGCGAGATTCCCGTCGCAGATGTTCCAGCGGATGATACAGTATCAGATGACATGGCCGGACCCAAAGCATGCTCTCTCATTTGTCTCCTATTCTCCGAGACCTTCTGGTCACTTTCTTCGCAAGTTCGCTCACTTCTTCCATCTCCATCCTCCTCCACGAATCTTCATCACCAGACGCAGAAACACGTCCGGGGGCCTGGCGTTCCAACCCCAAACGGCCATGGTCGTGAGATGACGACGCAGTGGGGCCCATGTGACTATTAGCAACTGTGCCGGTACTCGGGCCCCCCTCCCCTGTACTGTAAACGTTTTCTTGTTTATGTGCCATATCCATTATTTTTAATAAAAGGTCGCCAGGGTCGTCATCAGTAACTTCCGTACGGGTGCCACTCACTCTTTCGCACCCTACCCCGGCCAAGGCCGGTGCAAGGTGATGGAGAGCCACACGAGAAGGTGAGGTGAATGGTCTTGAAAAGTATGGGCCCACCAATTTCTCCAAAATTCTCCGAATCAGATCGGCAAACTGACAGGTGCCAAAGACACCGACCAGCTGCCACCCAGCTATAGGAGAATATCAGATCTATCGAGGTTTCCCAGGGCGTGGTCCTACGCCCTGGGAACCCATACCCGCCTCGTGTTGCTCCCGTCAGTCGGGTCTGGGCTGCCGTCAACTTCAATACAACAGCGCACGAGCTCATCGTCTCGCCTCAGAAGCACCGAGCTTCCTCACGGTACCTTAACCATTTTACCGTTCTACCAATTACCTCTCTACACTTTCACGTACCAAACAATCCTTTCATAATCCTTCGATTCTCCCTGTGCCTGGGAACATAGTCAATCTCCAACCAAGCTCAAGTTGTCAAATTTGCGTTACCACTGATGTCGTCAAAAACTTCTGGGCCAGTATTTGCGTATCTGTGTTTATTAGAAATACAGGAGGCTGTTTTTCGATGTAGCAACATCCGTATCTCTTTTTCTTTCTGCTATAATTTTCTTATATATTCAAAAATTTAAATCGTTCGAGAGAAATGAATTGAAAGCAGGATTGAAATATAGCGAAGTAAGTAGAATAGGATTGTATATGTCCAATATCGTACATTTCTGCGGAACTTCCTGTTTTTTATTTTTAGATATCACGTTAATATATGTAACACCTGAATAATATTATTATTCGAAATACACGAAGCATGCTAAAGAATTTTCTTCGCAATAGATTTTCAAAGAATCAGCAGGAGAAAGGAATCCTGTTTACAAACTTGAATCATCCATAGGAATTCTTACGCCTTGTCAGCCCTAAGCCAGAGGGGGCTCACATAGAACTCATAAAGTTATAAGATAGCCTAAACCTTCAATTTTTAAAACAATCCAAAGTTTGATACTTGATCAGTCTTGTATTATTACTAAGTTGAGTCTCCAATGTGTTACGTATATAAGGTCAAGGACAACCTATATCTAATCTTGTAAATCTTAAGACAACAAAGGAATTGATATCAGATCATTTGGACTGGATCTACTGTCAGGTTGACTGAGGGTCAAATTTAATACAGTACACTCTAATAGAGAAGAAACGAGAAATCACTTCCTCTAGATGTCAGAAATTTCAAGGGAATCAAAATCTATTTTCATAGCTTCGAAAAGAGCATAGAAACCAGCATTAGATTACCTGAATCAGACTTAGTCTCAAATGTCTGAAATTCAAACAAAACTTAGGCTGTTATCATAACAGCACGAGGAATTCTTTGTCCTAGATCTCCGGATGTCCAAAACAAGAACCAAGTTTTACTAGTGAAATCCTAATACTCTAGAAAAGCAAAGGAATAGACATTAAATCGCTTATACTATGTCTAGGCCTGAGTTTCCGAAACTTGAATTAGAACTAGTTCACTCTAATAGTGACAAAACAAAAGGTTCGGACTCTTGGACATCTAAAAATCTCAAAAACACCTAAACAAACTCTAACGTGGTCTAATCCCAGTTGCCAGTGCGATAGAACAATGTAGCCCATTTAAAACAACTAGAAATCGTTCGATATCAATCAAATAAGTGGAAAAATGTTTTAACATTGAGTGGCGCTAAGAAGTCGAGTTGCGGAGCGCATGGTCTTCCTGTTTACCGTGCGCCAGTGGCAGCGGAGGTAGGGGTGGTGCAACTATCTCGGAGACCACTCCCGAGACCAAGAGCTCCACCGGCCATAAGTACCAAGAGCAGTAGCAGCAGAGCCAACAGCTGCTCCAAAGTCATCAGCAAAAGCAACAGGAGAAGAACCTGCAGCAGCAACAGCTTAAGAAGGTGTCAGTGGCACAATCTGGCGAGTTAGCGCTACTGAGCAATCTCGATGAAGAATTAGACGATATAGAGAACGAGAAGGGTGATGAACAAAAGGTAAAGGAGGAGGACCTCGCCAAGGGTGTCATCCAACCCAGCCTGAACCCCAGGCTGCATGACATTGAAGAGGAAGACGATAACGATGGCAAAGCCAAGGGAAGGTGAGTGCACCGAATTTGTTGGATCGAATGGATTCGTTTGCTTGACGTCACGTAATCGGCCCTCCGGCAAAACCACATTGCCTCGAACTTTCCGGGAGATGTCTCCACCCCCAACCCATGACGCGGGTCATCGGCACCCGAAGTACCGCGTCGTGTGCGATGTCCCACAGGAACGGGCTCAACACCGACCCCTGCAGGATTCTGCGGCACACTGCCCTCCTTATCACGCCCCCAGCCCGGCCGGTGTAGACGATACTACGATCCCGACAGAACGTCCGAACCACACTCTGTAGGTAAACGGGCATCCGATGAAACTCGAGGGTGCGGCCTATCCTGTCCCAGGGGATGCTGTTGAAGGCGTTGACCACGTCCAACGACACAGCCAACACCACAGCCGAACTGGCCCTCCTGTAGTCCGAGCGCACGCCGGGACAAATGCGACTCGAGGCGGGCAGCCACCACTCTGCCCAACAGCTTGCCCGCCTCGTCCAAAAGGCCCACCGGCCGAAAGGTGGACGGCGAGTCCGGGGAATGTCCCGGCTTCGGCAACAGGACCGTCCATTCCTCCTTCCACGGGTCGGGAAGTTCGCCCCGAGACAGGCATCTGTTGAGCAGACTTCTTAGTATCGGTGCCAAAACTCCGGCGACCTTCTTCCACAGGCAGGCCGGGACTCCCTCGGGACCCGGAGCTTCCCGCGCTCCGATCCTCCCGACGGCTTCGGCCAACTCCTCCTCGGTGCTCCCCGATTCCGGGTTCCAACTCCCCATGGAGTTCGGTGGCTCCTCCTCCTACAGTTGTTGTTCCTGCTCCTCGCCCCTGCTTTTTTCCCTGTTCACCGTTCCCAGAAACAGGGCGCCGACGACCTCCTCCACAAACCAAGGGTCCATGCTCTCCGTCGCGGATTATCTAGACCCCTGACATGAACACAGAGTTAGGTCAACTGTAGAAATTCCTCTTCCCCGGCAGTTTTGAAACAAATTAAAGCGCGAATAAGATCTTACGTGTGAAATATCGTCGCTCACAATTCAGAAACGATCAGTCGAGGTTAGATTAACATTCTTCGCAAAATGTTGTTTGTTCGAAACGTTTACCTAACATACCTAACAGCGATCGGCAGACGCAACAGAGAGTTTTCCGTGGCGTTCATGCATATTTCATGAATGTACTGGGCATATCGATGCATTTTATTAACGAAGGCCTCGATTGCATTAACACCCGTGAATCCTCTTACTTGTAAGCAAATACGATATATATAGCTTGTCCGTAAATTGCTTCCACCAAATTTCAGTGTTTCTTCAGTGTAAACAATTTTATGGATCTCTTGGGTTTCTTAGATCTCTTAAAAAAGAAGTATACTAACAAATAGACGTTCTTTCTTTGTGCTTATCTGAAATCTAGTTATAAAACTTAAACTACAATATATTTCTTCCTGCTCTTATTGAACCCTCCTTTTATAGGGGATTTACTTTGCTGAAATTGTACTTATCGTTCATTTGACGTAAACTACAGTTCCGCACGATGGGAATTATACTGTAATTAAAAATATCCAGAGTCATAGTGACAAACCAATGTCATAAAGTAATATAATTATTAGTTGTGACTAATATGTATCAATATATCATTACCAACTAACGATTTATCTAATAATCGTGAACACTATAAGGAATGTAATGAAATTTGTAAAGAGGATGTTTAATCAGTGGCCTTATCATCACTAACGAAGCGTATAGCTAATTTCATTATCATCAATAATCAATAGTTTATTACTAATTTCGCTACGCACTAACGGCAAATACCATTCGAATATCAAATAGAGAAATCCAACCTATCCCAATCTCTCACAGATCCCAAATTACATTGGAAAGGAAAAGAGGGGATAAATTAAAGTGCCCAAAATGATCTCCGACCAAGCAAACGTCTCCTACATTCGCGATATCCAAAAGTTAGATGTGAAATTGGAGTTCATTGACGTGTGTTAATTCGCAGACCATGTCAAGAAGATCGCCGATCCCCAGTGGCGGTGGTAGCAGCAGAATGGGTTGGCAATTACGCAGAAGTATCACCACGTCAGGTGGGTCAATAAACCAGCAGTAGCTGATCGCCCGCGTAGCTGCAACTGCACAGGTCAAGATACAAGCCGAACATGGGAGCATCAATAAATTACGGGGCTACCACAATATTAAGTTCAGGAGACACACTTTAGCCAGCGTTCGGTGAGTACGCGATTTGAATTTGATTTAGATGCAGATAAACAGTCGATTCGAAACTGTTACTTTGGGTAATTATAGGCAATGTGTCTGATTTAAGAGAGATTTTTAAGAGAAATTTTAGACTGTAACTTAAATTTTTAACTGAAAGTGGCATATCTGTCATTTTCGTGGGTTTTACATTTACCGTTTCAATCTTGGCTGATTTATTCCTGTGTTCGTAATTTCAATTGATTTCGACACTGGAACTACAAAATTCGTCATTTTGATGGATATTAAATTGTGTATAAAATTAATAGGTTCTACTCTGTTATACATACTTCATAGGTAGTTCACAACTTTATAAATCTAATGTTTAATAAAATAAATTTTGGGGCATTTATTGTGTTATAATTTCAGTAACAACTGAAGTGAGATAATTGGCTTTGGGTAACAGGTAGTGTACCGAACAAGCAAAGGGATTTGGTGATTAAAATACAATCACCTATAAACTGGTCTGAGAGTATGATTTATATTTTACATATTTTCTTAAAGTCTTAATGTCTTAAAAAATTTAATCTTACTAATTTCTCTATAAAAAGCTCAGAGCTTCAACTATGTAATAAACAGGTTCTTACTCTTGAAATCAGAAAGAGTTTAGAATATATATGAAATGTTTAAATATATTGTACGGAATATTCGTTCCTTTCATTTTTATTTTGGATATTCTTTATGATGCCTCATATAAAAAAAATTAATTCAGAAAAAATAGAATATTATGCTGTTACATCCAAATCTTCTAGTTCATTTTTCTTAAGAGCATTAAATATTGGAAAAGATTAATTAATATTCAAATACCTTTCTAGTAAACATGTTCCAAGTTTATAAGGATAAAATGTTATTTTAATGCTTGCCTTTCTAAATAAACGTAGTATAATTATTCCGAGTTAATTTACCGACTTGATGAAGCATTTATCGGGCTTTATCGCGCTAGATAATATTTCGTTGACCTTTCATCATGCTTTACTTGTTGTTCGCAGTATTGATTGTTTAGTCAGGCAGCCATTGGGATGCTGCCTCCAGGTAGACGCTGTCTAGCTGATTTTACAGCATCCTTCTTACAGACATAATATTCCTCACACCTCATTTATATCAATGAAAATGTTTATAATTTTGTGACTGAAGTTAAGTTTTCTTTTTTACTAAATTAAGGAATAGAATAATTGAAATGATAAAAAGAAGAAATTAATCCATATTAAGTTTACTGAAAAAGGATGTAAATAAGTTTTGCATTAACACAAGTTAAACTTTAAGTTAACAACGGTGCATAATATAATGTTTAGGTTGCTTGAAAATAGAATCAGTGAATCATTTTAACGTTTGATAATTTTATGTTTGATGAATCACCCAACCGAATAGAAATTCGTTTGGAACCGATTCGTTTCGATTTGATGACTAATTGTAATTGGTTCGTACCAACTAATCTATCTGATGTACGAGGTAACAAAATCTCGTGAATCAATAACGCGACTGAAATATCTAGGCCCCCTTTAATAACTCTTTCACTATTAATATGCAAATCGGTGAAACCATATATTATCCAACGAAAATATTTTCTTAATCTTATGTATTACGTAAAATTTATTTATGCATAATGAAATATCGATATATGCTCTTTCATTTCATTTGTAATCTAATCTCTAATAGACAAGCAGAATTTAATATATATGTACATACCAACAAATTTACATTTTATACGGTCACAAAATAATTCCAAATCATGATACACTGGACATAGCATGCGATTGTTTTGACAGTTGGATAATCTCAAATTTAATTTCGTGCTGACGATTGATCCTATTACGTGTTGGTTCCATGAAAAGACCATCGTCCTCTGGTACAATAACCCAGCACTATTGATTTGAAAAGAGCGCTGCTCAACCGGCCACATTATTGAAAGTTACATACCATTTTCTTTGTCGCATCTATCTTTGAGTCTATATTCCTGTTCAGTTAGTTAGAAGCCCCCATTAACGTTTTTTCGTCCAGTAAATGTGTCCAGAATGAATCATGTCCTCCTTCCATTCATCCAAGGCGTTCTAGAAATCGACAAGTATTATTCCAAGCCAATTCTGAAACATTATAGAAATGGGCCTAAATATTTTAAGTTTCTAGAAAATTAATGTTATAAATTTTTTGGTTACAGTAAAAGAAATTTAATTAATTAGATAAACAAATGAACAATAATAGCCTTTTATCATATTTGCCATATGATTGGATAGACCCTTAGATTTTGTATAAAATTGATAATTTCATGAAATAATTGTGTTTTGTACGAGGTCACTGAGTGTTCTAATATTTAGTGGGGGGGGGGATATATAACTGAGAAGTGATTCTAAATTTCGAGCCAATAATGTATCTCACCTAAACAAGTTTCTTAACAAAATATTCTGATCCTTTTCCACTATCGCTTTTTCAAAAAATGAGCTATGAAGATCAATCAGGGTCACCACAAGCACAGTGCACCTTCTTCATAACCCCAGGCTTTGTCTCTATGAACCCACTGCAAACGCAGCGTACGAAATCTTGCTCCTCATCTTCTATTTTCCTTGATCGATCAGCCTTGGCTTTAGGGATCTTCACCATACAGCATCGATCTGACTTTTTTTTCATCTTCTGGTAACAAGGCAAGCCCTTTCCAAGTTGAATTGCACAGGTACAAACCTCTTGATTCTTTGTAGGTTTCTCGGTAGTTCTTTTTAGAGGATTCTGGGCTCTCAGAGCCTCCTGGAGCTTCCTCAGTTTACATTCTGGACAAAGAGTCTCGTATTGCACTGTTTTATCGGTACATAAGCCGATAGTCTTCTTAGACGTTGGCACGGTTGGTATTACTTTCAATATTGGCAATGTTGGGTGTCTCCTTGCTTGAGTTTTAGGATCTTGTAACTGAGTGGACATAGTTTTGCCACATTGACAACAGTTGCATTTGCTTTGATCTAGCTCGCCAAGCATTTTGCCATAGTAAATGGACCTTAGTTCCCTTTCTGGGCCCGATTTCATTCGGGCTCCTTCAGCTCTAAGAGTTTGGAGGACAGCTGAGAGAGAATGGTGAGGTGGGAAAGGATCATGAGTACCTGGAGGAACGGTACGAATTGGGCTATAGACAGGAGGCGGACCAGGAGGAACAAAACGAGGACCACGAGGACCAGGAGGAGCACCACGAAGAATATCAGGATCCTGAACAGAAGAAGGACGATTACCAGTTTCTATTCCGCTCGTGTTGAAGGATGCGCTTTTGTGTGTATGTAAGCTTTCAGTGATTGCCATAGCCGCGATTCGCTCCTTCAAAGGCTGCCTGTAATTCAACAGCTGCTCCATAGTGGCTGAATCAGGATCTATAGCTTTTGTAATAGTCACTCGTTGTGGTTGAGCTTGTCTAGTTATTCTTGGAGTCGTTTGTGTCTCGACGTCTACGACCGTTTGTGTGATCACTTGAACAGTTTCGATTCTTGTAATATCTGTTTGAGTGATCTCTATTTTCTTGCGGGGCTATAAGACGACGATTGAGATTAGATTTTGAGCATTACAAATTTTGAGGACCGATGCAAGTAAATTAGGCCCGTTAGATCTGAAAAAATATTTATTTTGATACTAACAGGAGGAGGTATAAGTAGACAGGTGCAGGTAACTTCCTCTTCTTCTTCTGGCTCCTTCCATACAGTTATTTCTTTTTCTACTAGTTTCTCTTCAACTAATTCTTCTTCTCGCTCCTCTCGTATTATCTCCATATATATTTCTTCTTCCTTAACATCCACTGGAACTTCAATTTCTTCCGGCACTTCTTTAATCTCCCTTTCCTCGTCAGGAACCAATTCTTCTTTTTTCTTTGGTTTTTCGACTCCCATATCAATTTCATTTTTCTTCACCATAATTTCTACTATCTCTGGAAGCTTCTTTTCCTCCTTCTCTTCGATTTCTTCCTTTGTTAATTCTTTTACCACTATTTCTTCAGTTTCTTCTTTTATTTCTTCTTCCTGAATCTTTTCTATTGGAGCTTTATCTTCTTCTACTTCAGGAATCACTGGCATTCTTTCCAGTTCTTTTGCTACTTCTTTCGGAGTTTCTTCAAGAACAACCTGAGCACTTTCCTCCAATTTTTGCACCACTTCTGGCATAACAACTTCTTCTACTTGAGGACTTACACCAGAGATCGATGTGGTTGTTGGTGGCTCAGGAGAATACTCTAATTCAAGTTTCCTTTCGATCAGCTCTTCAGGTTTAGCTGGAACTTTAACTATAACTTCCTTTTCTTCTGCTTCTACGGGTGTAGTCACTTCTACTTCAGCAACTTCTGATTTCGCTTGTACTTCAATTTCTCTCTCAGAAAGTTCCTCTTTATGTATTTCCGCGACTATTTCTTTCACATCGGTCTAGAAAAGATTACGATAGTAACTTTTAATGAAGCTGAAGTATTAGACATCGAACTTTTATTGTAGCAAAATTGGGCTATGTTTTATGTATTATGAAGCCCATATGATTGCGATTTTGTATAGTATAAAATCGAATCTAACCTAAAATACATTACAATTTTATTATTTTTAAATTAGGTCAGAAATAATTCTTATATAATTATAAAAAATAAATAATTTAATAAAATTGTAATTAATTTTGTATTAAACTTAAATGATAGATCCATAATACTTACTCCAGTGTACGCTGACAGCATAGTAGATAACTGATCAGCTTTCTTCTTTACATTCACACAATCAGGACATTTCTATATTTCGAAACGATCAGAAGAATTATATATATCCAACAATTTCGTTTCTTAAACTTAATAAATATTATACTGTAAGCAGTACCGCGATTGTTGTTCGAATAGTGTCCATGTCATCCTGCCATAATAACATCTCTTGTCGTGGGACCAGGACATCATCTTTGTCAATTTTTTCTTCCGGAACATCGCTTGGTGGAACATCTGTCCTCTCATCCACAACTGGTTTTTCTTTTTCAATTGTGGTAGGTTCAGGAGGGGTAGCTCTTTCGAAGGGTCTGGCGTCTGCGACAGATCTAATTTCTTCAATAGGTCTCTTAACTATAGTGTCTTTTATAGGTATAGGCCCAATTTCTTCAGTAGGTCTTATCTCTTCGACAGGTCTAGGTTCAGGTTCTTCTGTAGGAATAGGATTAACTTCCTCAGCAGGTGTAATCTGTGTGATAGGTCTAGCTTCAATTTCTTCTGTAGGAGCAGTTTTAATTTCATCAGTGGGTCTAATCTCTTCGACAGGTCCAGGTATAATTTCTTCTGTATGGATAGTTTCCTCAGTCAGTATAATCTCTTCAGCGGGTTGAAGTTTAATTTCTTCAATGGGTTTAGTGCCCTCCACAGGTCTCGTGTCTTTAGCACGCCTCGCGTCTTCCACAGGCCTCAGTTTGGCCTCTTCAGTGGGTCTAGTGTCCTCGATAAGTCTAATATCTTCTGCAAGTGTAATGTCTTCCACAAGTTCAATTCTCTCCGTATACTCAATATTTTCTACAGGTTCATACTTTTCAATAGCGTCGAAATCTTCTACAGGTCTAGGTTTTTGAATAGCTTCTTCCACGTCTCTAATTTCCTCAATAGCATCGGTGTCTTCCAGTGATTCATATTCCTCTGTAGAGTCAATATCTTCTACAGGTCGAGTTTCTTCAATTCTACCTTCCTCGATAGCCATAGTTTCTTCGAAAGTCATCCCTACTTTTGTCGAAGGATCTTCTATTTCTTTGACATCAACTTCAACGATCCATTCTTCCTGAACCTCAATTTCTTGTTCCTTTTCAACACGTGGAACAGTCACCGGTGCCCGAATTTCTACATCTTCCACAGTCGCCTGGGCCATCAGTTCTGTCAAATCAAACTTCCAACCATGCTTTTCTAGTAACTCCTGTGGTGTAACAAGATTCTCGTTCAAAGCAATCATCTCTTCCTCTGTTAGTCCAGTTTCAGAGAACACGGTATCATTGCAAATAAAATCTGAAGCACAGACATAATCGTCTCCGTATTTGTCCAACTCCGAAAGAGATCCTATTCTTGCCAAATAATCTTGAACTTGCCTCAGCTTTTCATCCTCATAGACAAAATCGTCTGGATGGATCTCCATTTGAGCGTCATCCACGCCTATAAGGTCTGTTCGAACGACGCGCATGGCAGCGTCTGCCACAACAGGTTTAATTCCTATGTCACGGTCTACCATATCAGGTTTCATCTCTAAGTCGATATTAGCTATATCTAGTCTGGCCTCTAGATCAATGTTAGCTAGCTCTACCATAGCTAGAACATCCTTCTCGACCACCTCATCCTTAACCAGGATACCTACATCGACAACGTCTGCTAGATCTTCAACTCTACCAACCTCTTCGTCTTTTACAAGAACTTCAACTAGTATTCCCTTCTCTAGTACATCAGCAAAGTCATCATCTTTGCCTATCAAAGCCTCTATCTTGGTTATGCTCATGTATTTTTCTAATTCGCCTCTGCATGTTGCTAGCCTTTTCCTCAGTTGTTCTATTACGTCTTCTAATTGACAAATTCGATCAGCCATTTGTAGATTCGCTGTTGTCTTCATGTGTAATTGTTCCTGTATGGCACTCACAGTACTGGTTGCGTCAGCGTCCAATTTGCACCACAATTTGTCTGCTTGTTGGAGGGTCCTCATATAGGCTTCCTCACGACTTTCCAGTTCCGCGATCTTTCTTTTCACACACAATTCATTCTCTGCTAGCTGTTGCAGCTTTTCTAGACATTCGATGTCGGTTGATTTGATGGACGCACAGCTGGACACTTTTTCTAACCATTTTTTCTTGCACTCTATTATTCCACATTCACCTATATGTGATTTTAATTTTAGGTTTGGACGAAGTTATTTTCGTAAATAGTTTGTTTGAGTTATGCTACATTTGAGCTTAATTCTCAACTAACCAGTTTCACATTCCCCATTATTCTCCACGTTAGCAGCACTCTCCCTAAGCTTCTGAAGCTCAGCAGTCAGTTGTTCAACCCTTAACGTAGTCTCCTGTTGCAACTCCTTGGCTTCTTCCAGTCTTTTATTTCTATCTTTCAATGCAGCTTCCTTCTCGGCACAAAGAGCCTTGGCATTCTCCATTCTTTTTTGAGCCTGTTTTCTCTCAGCCTCAGCTTCCCTCACTCTACAGTCAAAGTGTCTACTAGGTGTACTGGGGCAGTACACTTCTCCAGAAGCAGGACCTTCAAAATGTTTCTCCAAGATTCGTTGAAGTCCAGGCACGCAGGTACCCTGACTCATTCTCATCATATTCCAGACCATCACAGCTGGCATGGAGCACTCCAGAATATTCAATCTCTCCTTCAGATCACCTTGATGCTTCTCTAGTCCCACGTTCCTCAGCTCACATTTACCGATGATCTCTCTGAATCGACGATGACAATGTCGATGCATCTTGGTCGCTTTAGGGACCTTGTCTTTGCTTAATTGGTCCAAGGATGGCTTCTTGTCATTTAGGCTGATCTCTTGAGACTTTCTAAATTCTTCCTGACTCTTCGAAAGCTTCTCCTCTTGAGGTTCTTGAATACTCTTGCTGGGTTGGGCATTTGGAAAGCCTCGACCGTTATTTCGTACTGCGGATACCACATCTGGAGCTATCGATAACGTAGCTGATGGTGTTTTCCAATATTCTGAGGCTGCCAAGTTTTCGAGACCTCTGGATGGACTTCTGAGCACGTGTTCTAAGGTGGGTACGCCGGATTTTGTTTCCTCTTCGTCTTCCATCGCGTCCTCTTTGTTTGCCATGGTGGTTAGTATGTAGTTGTTCGGTTTGTGGATGAGTCACGTAATGTAGCTACCTGGGTTGGTTGAATATTGATGTTTAAGGGATGTTGGATTTTAGGAAATACTGGAATTGAAATAAGTGGAATGTTGGAGGAGTGACAAGAACTTTGCGAAATAGGATTGAATTGGAGTGATGAGAAAGTGGTGATGTAGAACTTTCTCGTTTTTGAGCAAACTTTTTCTATTTTCCTATCTTTAAATGTTCCAATTTCTGTATCTTCCTATTTGGTTGTCTGCTGAGGTAATCATGCTTGAAATTCATTTTATCACCCTAGCTATGATTGGACGCGGTTAAGTGTCTTCTAAGAATATTTGCATCGAGTGAAAAATACATAAAAGCACATATATACATGAGCAAGGATGAATGCGTGTGGAAAATACATAATCGAATAGTTGAGTTACGAGTTGAGATTTGAAATCGGAGAGAGTTTATCAAAGTAAGAAATTCTGAGTGAGAATTGAATTCAGAGTTTCTCCAGAAGTTAAATGGAGCGTGAGACATGCTAAATAATGAAACCATTTTCAGCGTATTATGACGGTTAGACATAATTGTCACATTTGAACAATTTTGTTTGGTAGTTTGAAATTCAACATTTCTATATTTTCACGGATAAAAACATAGCTATGATTAGACTGTAATTATATTTATACATTGATGACAATTATAAATATTAGAATATGTATAAAACTATGCCTAAATGCAACAATATATATGGTATAAAAGTATTTACTTACCTTAGAAGATAAAAATACGTTTCACATTTTTAAAGAAATAGAAATATAATTTGCTCATTAAAGAAACATAAATTCCACGAATAGATTTCTTGACATTTTTAAAAATAATTTTCTAGTGGAAGAAATCTAAATTTACATGACAGATGAATTTTTGTGAATTTTCTTAGAAGCACGCATTATTTCAGTACGAAAATAGGGCAAGTTTCATGCTGTCGAGCTTCATTTATAGCTTTATTGGTTAAAGTAAGTCACATGCTGACGAAAAACACGGATTTAATTTTGGAGGAGATTGAAATGCGGTTAACGTTTGATATTTCAGATAACCATCGCCGCAGCTTCAGCAGATTCGGTGGAAATCACAATTCAATCCGGTTTACTCCATTAATTTTGTAATTTCGTTTGAACGTAGCCACGAACATCGAGAGTCGAGAAGCTTCGTGTCGATCGATTGGTTTCGTCGTTCTTTTTATCGAAGTTCGTGTTAAACATAATACAATAAACAACGAAGACGAAAGCGCATATCAATTTGGAGACGTTTCGAGCACATAACTGTAGGAACGGTGGAATATTTAATCGGGGGTAAATGTACTATAAAACTTCCAAGAATTATTTCTTTAATTGTTGAGAATTGTTGGACTAGGATTTAAAAGTTCTTATGACTTGAAATTCCATTTCCTAATTTTCTTATTGTCCAGTATTATTTTCCAATTTTTCTCATTTTCCAGTACCATTTTCCAATTTCCCTTTCACTCATCGTCTTATTTTCCTTCCCTACTTATACTATCATTTATTTCTCCCTTCCCTGATTTTATTCGCTTTTATTCCTTAGGAATCTTCCATTCTCCGATGTTCTAAATTTCCCCAAATTTCAACCACTGTAAATATCAAACTTGTCCCATTCGAATCAATTGAAAAAAAAAATACATTTTACTTCCAAAGTTTCATAAACCTAAACTAAAGCGCAAGAGCCACTTGTTTTCTTTACGAAAATCTCTTCGTAAGATCAAGGAAGTCGTATTCGATTTAGAAACGAGCCTGTTCAAATGTCATCCACGTGGCAATGTTCACGGTTCTCTGGCGGTAAGACTTTCTTGTGTGAATCATTTCCGTTTAGAGCGTCGTAAAGAAACAGCCACGCGGCAAATGGTACATGAAATCTCTCGGAAATTCTACGCTCTGGATACTTCTTTGTGTTTCGCCTTGTGTTTTATGTTTACTGGGTGACGTGTTATGATAATGGACAGTGTGTACTAGACAAAAGAACCTTACGAGGTAGTTGTAGCAATTGAGTTGAGCGGAGAAATTTTACAAAGGGCTTTACTGCTGAGATCCTGGGGTCTTCAGACGAGAAAGTCGGAATAAAATGAATATTTGTTTGTGTTGAAGTGGTTATCACTTCTAAGAAAACTCTACATCTGATTTGTTTAGTTTTCTCAATCACTGATAGCCATCTTGGAACACGACTTGTGCTGATGAGGTACAGCGGGCTATAGACAATAGACAGGCGATGATGGCTTTGGGGATTCAGTTAAAAAATAACATTGTCAGCGTGCGGATCTGGACCAGCTCAAACTGTATTGATAATTATACTTACACTTCTGTTTTAAATATATTTCTACTTTACAATTTATCCACGCGTTCCTCTATTCAAATACCCGAAAAATAACCTCAACAGTTTGCAAAGTGATTTCTGATTTCTCAAAGTTATCCAAATGACAGTTTGAAAAATATTGTTACGACCGTTCGCGGAGAGACGCGATCACGATTAAACGCGCCAACGAGAGGTGTAAATTCTCGTTACGATATTGACAATCGACGCCACGAACACAATCGTTCCCTTAATTCTTTTCGGATATTAAGAGTGGTTGTAATGTTTTTCCAACAATAGTTCCGAAGATAATTGACAATTAGTTATTTTCGTCGCGATGATACAATTAAATGTGTGTTATAATTAGACTTGAATTCTTTGATATATTCGCCTTGACTGTACTTAAAGATTGCTTGCGTTTTCGATGTATGCCTTCTGAAGGTTCGGACAGAACTAACTGATTTTAACGCTCTTGGTTCCTATGTCCTTTGTCTTTGTAACCGTGGAAACTGAGTCACGTGATGTATCGAATGATCCAGCATCGAGAAGTTTCTATGATTGACTCATCGGGCCTCTCGAGTGGTAACGAACTTTCTCACGAGGTATCGATATACCTCTAAGCGTGACATCGGCTATGTCCCGCAACAATGTAGGTATTTAAAAATGTAGAAGATCTTTTAGGTGACATTGTAAGACATAGGAACCGTTGGATACTGACATTGTTACGCTGCGAGATACAANATTATGTTGTGTCGTCAATTTGTGATTAAATGTACGTTATTTGGAACGACGGTTGAGAAAGACGGTTTGATGTGATCCACGCGGCGTAACAATAGGAATTCAGGTTATAAAACCAGAACGTATAAAAGGATATTGCTAAATATACGTACATGTACAAAAATTCCCTTGGCCTATATGCATGGAAACTCTTTTAGAACAATCCTCGTATGGTCCATGACAATGTACATATTGACTCTGATAGGAAACATTTATTGAGAACTGATCGATGCAATCTCCTCTGACGCACTCATCGCGTGTCACCTATAGAACAGATAATATTTAATCAGCCAGATTGTATTCAAATGGAAACTTGATTCCATGACTAAGTAACATGCATTGTCGAAGAGTTTGTAATCAAACATAGAGATCCGAGGAAGAAATTTTAATGATGAAAGTTTGTGTCATTTGATTGCTTAGTGTGTTGTAGTACAAGCACTGTGCAAAAACGTGAGGAAAATTTGTTAATGGTGAAAATTAATATTATTAGATCGCTTGAACTATTTGTTCTTGACAATCGATCGACGATTGAATAAAAGTTGAAGATACATTAGTAAAAAATTCACTGCAATTTCGAACGATGAGAATTATTATTGCAAGGCTCTTAGAAATATTCAGGTTTGGCAACTGACACATTCTGATTGATTGAATAAAAATCGACATCCATTACCGTTTATAGCAACTATATTTAAGAACTTAACAAAACGAATTTAAATTAGTTGCTTGAAATCTGATACATTTGAAGATACTGCATTTTCACACTGAATGGATTCCACTAATTAACAAAGAAGATTCTTTGAGCTTCTTAGGAAAAATTAACTTCTAGATTAATCAGCTGATCAATCGAATCGTATCTTTGGTTAGGCCATGATTTAACATTTGAATTATTCCACACCTTATTGCCGGAAAATTAGCTTACCCTGGATAAATCATTCAACATCCAGTCACGAACAGATTGGATTAGCGTTGGCCGTTGGGAGAAACGATTCTTGCAAATCAAGCAGCTGAATTATTCAAATTTAAGTTCAACGTGGAAATTCAACCATTCATCTTTATTTCAAACTTTCGCTGATGTTTATAATTAAAAAGATTGCGAAATTTAAAAATCGAATCCTTTCTCAAACATGCTATAAATTCATATCTAACTAATAATAAGTAAATAATAATTAAACATTGTTTTTAATCGGAACTAATCTTTTTTACTTTCTATAAATGGAATTTAAATATTCATATAATAATATGTGAATTAAAATTGCCTTCTTATCGTTGCAGGTTCTTCAGTTTATGAGTTCTCTGATTTTCGAAATTTTTTCTCATGAAAAAAATCTCAGATTAATAACAGAAATCTTTTTAGAATATGAACTGGTATAATATACACAGATACAAAATCTTTCAATTATAATCACTTATTAATAAAACATTCGTTTCATATAGAGGATAAACCAACACATAGAAATAAGTATAATAAAACGAGATGATAAAACAAACAAAAATTTATGCCATTTGATAAATGCATACGTGCACTCTAGTTATTTGAGTTGCTGAATATGAAATTGCTGATGCAATGAAAGCATAAAATCCCCCAGGATTTAGCCTCGAGTGTCGTTGAATGAAATTTATTGCATATTAATTTCAAGCTTAAAGCTTCTCGAACACAAAATAAACAGTGTTCTCATAATTTTATCGATGAAAGCAAGAACAATCCCAGGAATTTTCGAATAAAGGAGAAAAATGCATTTTTTCCTTCACTCTGCACATGGCCTTGGAATATCATATAAGATTTCATTAAAATTGTATTAAATAAATAAATGGAATTAAAAGCATATATTGAGAAGCCTAGAATTGAAATTAGCCCTTTGCGATCGAGAGATGATTCTCAATCACCACGGCGTTCCGTGTGGCAACTCGAGTGGTGAGTGAGAGTCACCAGTCCCTGTTTATGCTAGATTTCGATCTCTCTAACTTATAAGAACGCAGTATTCGTTCGTAAATAGATTCCTTAGCTCTTTATATTGTTTGTTAAGAAGTGTGAAGTGTTACACTTTAAGATGCAATTATAAATTACATTTATCATTGCATACATTTATATTACCCACAAGACACTCGTCACATACGCGCAGAACCATCTTGAGTTGCTGCTCCGCCCGACTCGAAAGGTCATTGAGCGCAAAAGGTTAACTCTGTTAACTGATTTATCGCTTTTCACCTGTTTGTAAATTGAAAATGGTATCAATGACTTTCCTCGTTTAAACGAAAAGTAATGCTCTGTACCGTTCCAATTTTGAACAAACACCGATTACATGCAGAAGAAAATGCTAAATTCGTTAAATAAGCAAGTAATAAAGCTCGTAAATGGCTCATAATCTGTTTTTATTTGTCCCGTAAACGAGATAAAATTTCTTATTCTATCTCCCGGAAAATTGGAAATTCGAAATATTCGCAGTCAATACATACGCAGAGACTAGGAATCAATCTGCCATCTCCCTTTCCAAGAGTAATAATCTCCAAAGTAATTGGCAATTATCACTAATTAGGTATCATCTGGCCATTTGTACACGTAATTATAAAATAGCTCAGACTTCATTCATCGATATTGTATATAAATGCTTTAAAGACATGTGTGTTACACTATATATATAAATATATATCGAAGAAAAATATCATAGACAATTTTCATGTCGCATTCGCTCGTTCATGACAACAAATATTTATCTTCGATAATACTCGACGTTATTGTCCAGCAAGCCTTGTAAGTTAATTGCGTATTCTTCGGTGGAACGAGCCATTACCGAGCTGAGTTTACTTCAACGATCTTAGATCGACCTCTCGCGAAATGACATTTATTCGTCTAATTTTCTAAGAATGTAACTTCTTGTTCTACGTTCGATCTACATGAGACAGTTCAGAGTGACTGGAGCATAGAAGGTAATCTTGAACAAACGACGAATTCAAACGAATTCTCTTGATACGTTCGCGACAGAATCAATCATGCATTTTAATTTATATACAAATATGAAATAAAGTAAAAGTAAATGAATTATGGAAGAACGAAATAATTATTTAAATTAAATTGAATAAATAAGTATTACCTTTTCTTTCTATCTACCTATCTTTTCTTTTCTCGAATAAACACTAAAAAGAAGATTTAGGCTCCTAGTCGAGAATTGCCTTAGCTCATGAATTTTCCTCAAGCCGGCGCTTGTTGGTGGATATTTAATTAAGAAGTTGCCAGGTTTATTAGGTGAAAATGAGACGAACAAGTATAATCAGTCAAAAGCATGCGCGTGAAAGAGCAGCAAGGAATTAACGAGACACAGGCCGTCATAAATTCGTTCCACGCTCGAGGCTCTTTGCCGCTGTCAAACTTCTTTTAGGCTAAAATTCTTAGGGACTACATAAATCCGTGTTCAGGTGAAATGTGCAAATTTAGTTTTTACCAAATGTTTTCTCGATACTATCGACAATCTCATATCGTTGATGTTACGACCGTTCGGGGGAGACGCGATCACGATTAAACGCGCCAAGAAGAGGTGAAAATTCTCGTTACGATCTTGACAATCGACGCCACGAACACAATCGTTCTCTTAATTCTTTTCGGATATTAAGGATGGTTGTAATGATTTCGACACAGATTGACAATATCAAAATATAATATATTTCCAACAATATTTACGAATGTAGTTGACAAATAATCATTCACTTCGCGATGATACAGTTAAATTTGAATTATAATTAGACTTGAATTCTAAGACTTAAAACTCTTCGATGTATTCGCCTTGACTGCGTTTAAGGATTACTTGCGTTTTGATTTTCGATGTATGCCTTCTGAGGGTTCGGAGAGAACTAACTGATTTTGTCGCTCTTGGTTCCTATGTCCGTTTGTCTTTCGTGACCGTTGGTAACTGAGTCACGTGATATATCGGATGATCCAGGATTGAGAAGTTTCGGTGATTAACTCATTAGGCTTCTCGAACGATAACGAACTTTCTCGCAAGGTATCGAGCTATCTCGAAGCGTGACATCGGATATGTCCCGCAAAAATGTATGTGTTTGAAAATATGGTAAGAAGATCTTTTCGGTGACATTGTAGGACATAGGAACCGTTGAAAACAGACATTGTATTGTGAGGAATGCAAACTATGTCGTGTCGTCAATTTGTAATTAAATGTACTCTTTTAGCGAAATGACGGTTGAGAAAGACGGTTTACTGTGAGCCACGCGGCGTAACAGTTGAAGTAACAAGAAAATGAAGTATTTTACTATAGTTGATGACTGAACTGTAGCGATAAAGTTTTAGATAAATGAGATGTCATGGCTAGTATAAATTGGATTTTATGAATTTTACAAATGATGCCAATTCTGAAATGAATGAACTGAGAATTTCTACCTAGAAAGTAATAATTTCATACCTTTCATACTAATGATAGGTGTCCGAACGAGTACTTTTATTGATGAAGAAAAGCAGAGCGTTGAAAGCTTTCAAAGCCTCGCAAGGGAATATTCACTTTCACGTACTTTTCCCATTTTCTTGTGCAAGATCTTCAACGAGTCATTTGCATAACACAAACTAAAGTTACAAGCGAATTTGCTAATAGAACCCGCTCTAACCAACGTAATCTCAAACTTCAGCCCGAAAATTCCATTACGTGGATCGAATAAACTTCTTCTGTGATAATTTAACATGAAAAATGTAATGAAACTATGTTCGGCATTTCGAATGGTTACAATTTTATGACCCGAACAGCACATTGCTTTTCTGAGGAAGTTGGAATTTCCTGCTTCCCAAGTTGCTGACTTTCCAATGCGGACCTCGGAACCCTAAGTGCACGACGGGTCCGCTCTAAGGAAAGCATTGTGTACTAATCAACAATACCAGAGGATCGACACCCACGGGGGTTCTCAGGTACAAGATTGGAAGGTATAGGCTCCCACCTCACAGACACCATAGAAAGTTGAACATCCCTGGATGGGATCGGGGCTAAGGCCCAGGCGCGAAGACAAGGGAGGTTTCCGATAGCTTTTTAGATAGTCAGTCGTCGATCATTCGTTCATACAAACAGTTCTCAGTGAAACGTCCATCAGTACACACTCAGTTCACACTCAGGCTACACGCAGCCTACACTCACTCATTAATACAGTGTTCACAGTTCAATACATGGTGATATACTCTTTGTGACCAACTAAATAGTGTAAATAAATCAAATAAATATTACATTTCTCTGCATCACTACTCTACCTCCACCTTGAACGTTAACATCGTGAACGCAAACTGACTGGTCCTCACCTGGTTGAAGATCGCAACAAACTGAACATGAAAAAAGCAGCCGTTCTCTGCTGTTCAAAGAGAAATTTGCATTTATATAATGCACGAATTTCTTCTGAATTTCGGTAATATACATCTAAATACGTGGTTCTGAAGTCACGAAGCCATATCTGATTGTGTAAACTTTTCCTTTCATGAATATTACGTATCATATATTTCAAAGTAATAATTAGGTAACTAATTGATGAAGATCCAAAAATGTATAAAATTGTATAAGAATACAGATTATAAAAAGAATGTATAACAACAAAAGAGGTAATAATTCTTAGATATTTTAATAATATTTTACCAATTTCGCATAAGAAGTGACTCACTTGTCGGTCTCGTTTGTCAGCTTCAAAAGCAACAAATGATGCTATGCCAATAGAGAAATAAACTATCGGATAAGGAGCCAGGGAACGTTATAAAAGATAGATAAGTCAAGAGAAATTTTTATTTCACGGTACGTTACACATTCGTTGAACGTCGAAAAAATCGAATTAAAAAAACATATAGAAATCGAAGATCGTGCCTGCGAGAAAATGAATTTTTTTTATTAAAATCACCTCCGAGAAGGTATAAACTACCTCCAGTGACGTGAAAAGTGATTTCGAAAATTTATTAATAAGTTAGCAAATGCCTCTAGGGATTCAGTTGTTGGACTTTCCATCAAGACAATTCTTCAGGAATTATATTTTTAAAATATCTTATTTTGATAAAGCAAAGAGAGGGATACTGATTTTTTTTAAATTGGACGAGCGAAGTTCTAAAATAAAAAAATGTTGGATATAAACTTGAAAAATGTCAGATCGTTGAGACATCCCTGAAAATCGATACAACGATACTTCAATTTATCCTTTATCATCGGAATGGAATGCGGAATTCGGAATTCAGAATTCGGAATTAATTTTTGTCATCTAAGTGTATGAAAAGAGAAGGACAATGTCCAATTTCAGTGAAAGAATGGATATGAAGCAGATATGAACAGATTTCAAAAGGAAATACTATCTAAATTTATGAGCTCTTTGACAGAAATTCTTCATTCGCTTAAAATAAATTTTCGTGGAAATCATGTACGTAAATCATTACGAGTGCAAAAGATAAAATAAAATTTTTAGAAAGAAGAACGGACCACTAAATCGTATTAATAGCATTCGAATTCTATGAAGTAAACCTTGGGTATTGGATTTGATTTCGATTTATAAGTGCATATTGAACTTGGTCCTATGTGTAATACGTGGCGCTTACGTATCGTCACTAGACGCCATAGTATTTATTAAGCTTCCATTGTGACCAATAAGGAAAACATATTTTTTTCCTTTTTTACGTCCTCCGAGGAGAGAACGCGGAGTAGTGCCGGATTCGTACCGGCTAAAACCTCCGTAATAATCGTCCCTAGCACGTATGGGAGGGGTCCTGGAATCGCGTGAGCATAGTCATGGGCCCACTCCACGCAGATGACTTCGTTCTTCTACCGGCACGGTGTGCTGTCATAACACACTGCGCCTCGTCTCTGGCCCCACCGTGCTAGGCCGTCAGGTTCCTTGCCGGCGCCAGAGACCTTTCGGGTGAAGACGGAGCGGCCCGAATTCGTCCTCTTGAGGAAACGCGTCCGCGACCTGGACCTAGACCTCATCCTCGTCTTCTAATCCTCTCAGGGTTGCTCTCTCTCTCGTTCGGCCGCCTCATTCCAGAGCATCACCTGCTCTATCAACATTTCTCTCAGCAACGCCGCCGGCGAGAGGTCCGATCCTATTTCCGTGGTAAGGGCGTGGCGCGGCAAAGCCCACTCTGGACAGTGCTACAGCGTGTGCTGCACCGAATCCACGCACCGCGTGATCGCCTCCCTCCCGATTCGGTACAGGTATTCACCGAAGCACCCGTGCCCGGTGAGCACCTGCGTCATCCTGTAGGTCAGGGGAGACCCGCCACCGTCCATCCAAACGCCCCAGTTTGGGAGTCCGCCCTCGTGTCGAGGCTGGCGCGCCATCTATCGAGCAGGACCCATCGCGACACTTCAGGGCCTGCAACTCGAACGGAGGAAACACCGCGAGCACCGCAGCTGCCGCGCCCTTTCACTATCCTGATGGCCACCGTCCTGCGTAACCTCCTGATCGTCAGAAGGCTGCGACTGTTGGCCATTAGGTCTCCCGCCCAGATCGGAGCCCCGTAAAGGAGCTTTGCCAAGCCGAGACAGCAAACGTCCTAAGGCGTTCGCCGTAGCCTCGATCGACGGTGCCAGGCGCCCGAAGTGAGTGCTGAAGGTCCAGTGGCAGTCGAGCGTCAGACCCAGGTACTTCATGCTGGATCCGACCTCAATTTCGGCCCCTCCCAACGCCAAGCGATAACCTGTCGGAGGTGTACCGTGATCAGCCCTCCGGTAAAACCACATTGCCTTAGACTTCCCGTGGGAAACTTCCAGCCCCAACCCTTTGATCGCGGCGACCGCGCAGGCCACCGCTAGTTCCGCCAGACGGACAGCCCTGTCCCACATCGAGCCTCATATCAACACTAACGTGTCATGGATGTAACACGTCAGCGCCGAGTACGCTTCCTCCGCGCTTGGCAGTAGGCCTCGTACAGACGGCTACCGTGACTTCATTCTCCCTCCGCCTGTGGCGGGCTCGGGTGTACCCGCGCCGGACACAGGTGCACTCCTCGCGGAGGCGCGCGATTTTCTCGGACCGGAACCGACCTTCGGTTTATAAGCCGGAAGTCGAGTCCGGCTATCCACTCCAGTTCGGCGCGCCCCCTTCCATCGGTCCTACGGAACCCCACGAATATGGAAAAAATCAAAGTTCCTATTAATTCAATATAAAGATTCCCAAAATTGATGAGGTATGACGCCACGGTAAAACACCCATATCTCCAAATGCGTTAAATACCATTTCAACCTTCAGTTTTCTATTTACGATTATGAATGTCGCTGACAAAGACAAATTTTGTCACACAACTGAAAGAATTTTGTGTCAGAGTCGCCGATAATGATTTATGTGTAGCGGCACACGACCGTTGACCTATCGTTCAAATTCGACCAGGGACACTGTTTACCGGTAATCGCTAACAACAAAGCGACTAAACATAGTCAAACGCAGGAACGTCACCTTGACCTCAAGCGAGGATGACTCATAGATGACAAGGAGCATAGACGGTTACAGATCCGCGCATGGTGGGGAAATTTCGATAGGTCATAAGTAAACGGATACTCCAGTTCAATATCTTGCGAACGAATGTATCACAAGCGACTTGCAAGCAAACGAAAACGATTGTAGAACGCCAACGCGTGTAGTGAAAGTGTACTAGATGGTAACGAAATAAAGGTTTTAATTATCTGACCACTCACATATTCATGGTCTGATTAACCCGCTACAGGTGGAAATAGAACCGATCCAGTTATTATGATGGCGAGCCGAAACAGAATATGAATAATAAACGCATTTACGCAGTTCAGAGTAATGAAAGTCACAATCAGAAAAAAGAAATTAGTAGGATTTTAACTTCTATAAAAAATGTCAAACTTTGATATCAAAAATGACAAATGACCTTTTCGATTCGCCATCTGATATTTTAGTTTTCTATTATTGGACCTATCACGTTTAGGAGAAAAAATCTGTTTTGAAATTTCTTTAATACTTCGACTTGCTAAATTGAAGTTTTCGAATGCCTGGATATTTTTAATAAGTTGAGAAAATTCACATTTCGACATGAAATCGACATGCAATTAAAAGAGCTTTTAATAATTCTCTGTTACATCTGGCGTACAGAAAGAATAACAACACGTTTTAAATGAAATCTGGCAAAGCATAGGTGAAGATTGAAACGTCGTTTTTCGTTTGACGCTTAAAATCCTTCCAACAAACAAAACATTTAATGGTGATGCGTTTCGGAACGTG
This sequence comes from Bombus waltoni, assembly GCA_014737395.1. Classification (NCBI taxonomy): domain Eukaryota; kingdom Metazoa; phylum Arthropoda; class Insecta; order Hymenoptera; family Apidae; genus Bombus; species Bombus waltoni. The sequence goes on from JACXII010000004.1 coordinate 59,493, forward strand.
AGGTGAATTTTAATAGCTAGATAAGCATCTATCCCGCCCTAGAAAAGAGTGAGAATTTTCTCAAATCTAAATTGCAGACTGATCACATTTGCAAAAGAATACGTTAAAAGCCCTTTAATATTGTAATATTAATATTTCTGCAATATCCTTAATAATGTTTTTAATATTCCTTGCGGTAAAATATTGAATATTTAGTTTCAATGTTTAATATTCAAGTTTCAAGAACGAAATGTTTTAATCAGAATTATTTACTTTAATTCCTAATAATATCTTCTCCATTATAATACATTTAGAAATTTATTTCCGATTCAATTTAATACCTAGTTTAAATACTTAAACTTTAAGAGTGAAATATTTTAACAATTCTTTTTCATTATCAGGTCAAAATGACGTTCTCGTAAATTAGAAAAACTTTGAAGAAATGAAGTCAAATAAAAACGAAATAAGATTACTTTGGAAATAAAAAGCAATTCTCTGACAAAGAGCTTTTGGCGCAAAATAGGAAGAGAAAATTAGAGTTGGTCAAAGAAAGTGTTTCCTGATTCGAAACAGGAAGATGCTTGATTGCCTCGAGAAGATGTTAGAAGAAAAGAACGATTCAGTAAATTTACGGCACCTATCCAAACACTATTCTTTATCGGGAGATTAGTCTATAATATTTCATGATTTATGAATGAAGATATGGACGTATTACTCGAGACACATCACATAAATTGAAAACGAACAGGAGAGTGTGTTCAATTTCTATAGAAAATCGGAACAGCCCATGTAAAAGCATTTTAATATCGAATTTTTTTGTATATAAAACTATTCGAATTAACATATAACAACTGTATTGCTTATACATAAACACGAGGCAAATTGCAGTTTGAAATAACCCTTTAAATGATTTTGTTGAAATGACAACGTAAGTACTCGCTCGCCATCTATGTGCGGATGCATTAGTCGCAAAAAATAGTGACTAGTTGCGACTTTTATATGCAGTCATAGCATTAAGATGCTCTTTTGTTTCTTTCACTAATTGTTCAGTTCACGTATGTAAGAAGTGTGTAATAAAAGGTTTTTCTAGTTCAATTTTGTTTGGTAAATTAATCCAATTAATAAAGAAAATAGCTATTACGATCCTACCTCTAAATACATAAATATCAACAGATTTTTATCTCTTTTTCTGTCGAATATTAGTATTTAAAGAAATATTAATACCACAAAAATTCCAAAAATTATACTTGTAAGTTTTTAAAATCACTGTTATTGGAGTTTATTTAATCTAATGGAATAAAAAATGTCTAATAAATTTAAAAGTGTGATTAAGTTGAAATAATTCATGAATAAATGTTATTTCAATGTAGAGGTTTTAATACATATGAAGGAGTTCTAATTAAAACTGTGATATTGATTGGTTATGCTGATAAACCGTGTGTTCCATTAACTGTGATTAATTCGAATCTTGTCACTTTTATTCTCAACTGAACAGACACGAAGACATATTCTCAAATACAATATAGTATAGTATAGTATATTATATAGTATAGTATATAGTATAGTATATAGTATAGTAAGTATAGTATATAGTGTAGTTTATAGTACAGTATACAGTATAGTATAGTATATAGTATAGTATATAGTATAGTATGTAGTATAGTATATAGTATAGTAAAGTCACGATAAGAAAATTGGATGAGGAATACGACTCGTATCTCGTAATATGCGTCCAACCTCGTCGAGGTCTTCACGCGTATGAGCTCCGCACGACTCTGGCGTCTTTTACTTCAGTGTCATCGACATCTGAAGCAAGAACCAATAAATGAAGAACCAATGAACAGTGTTACGGCGTAGGGCCCACGCCGGGACATCTCTAAGCGATCGAGATGGTTAACAGATGTGCAAGACCCTTGTTGTAAAGGGACTCGCAATAAACTTGAGAACTCTACCCCCATTAACCTTATCACCCAAACGGTCAAGCAGATCTGGTAAAGATTTTCACTAATTACGCCATAAAAAGTTTCCCGTTACCCCTCATCCTCGACACAGCAGAAGATTGTCTGGTTTTTTCCTAAGGGTTTTCTCACCCCCTCCCATGACAATTTGGCTGCAAATCCGCTTCCTCCGCCGATTCCTGGACACACCCAGGAATCGGGTCCGCCCATTATAAAAAGCGTAAACGAACGGGCGAACACTCACTCTTTGACAGAAATCGGTCACTAATTGATCTCGACGTTGGGTCATCCACGATATTGTATATACTTGTTAAAAATATATTTAATATTCGTGTTAAGTGTGTGTCACAATTATTCAACCACCCCTATTATCTCAAACGAAATGAGGGGCTCATCGGTATCGCGGCGTTGACTATCGCAGTCATAGTGAGAACTTACAATTCTCACTGACGCCTACCGTCGGAAACGCGTCTCTCCGCGACCGCTGACTAACAAACAGCGTGCGCGAATATCCCGTAGGACTGTATTGTCGTTACAAGTGTAAGAAAAACTAAATGAGCGTTACCATACGCTGTCTGCTCGCGAGGAACAATAAAAGCGTCCGATCATTATTAAAGCCGAAAAAGAGAGTATTGAATTTATTGTAAGATTTCCTATAAATTATTATATTCTTACGTGATTTCTGACGGAATTATTTTTACCGTTATTTTAGTGATACTTAGTTGGCATTTCTGGACAGAGGTTATGTCCTTGGTTTAAAGCCTTGCTGCTTGGCCTTCACATGTTTCAGAAAAAAAAGCAATACTATACGCTGTTTGATTTAAGTGTTGAAATATAATGATGAATAATAAAAATGGGAAGTTCAAATTTCAATTTTTGTACATTTAAGATGTTAAATTTTAAGACATATACGTGCACAATACACGTAATATTATCTACTACGTAATATTTATATACTGTGTAATATTTATATACTGTGTAATATTTATATACTGTATAATTCTGTCAGTAGGTAAAGCGAGTCTCTGTTTAGGTTCTACATTAGTTGTGTCTGTAAAACTTACACATTTTTATAAAATTCAGTGGTCTGTTGATAAATATATTCTTTTTAATATAATATTTTGATTATATAATGTGACAGAATGTACGCACCTTGGTTATAATACAATATTTTCAATGTAGATCTTGTAGACGTTTACAGAATTGGTATATCAGATGACTGAAAATTAATTTGTAGAATGCGTTGAAGTATATTCTTGTAAAAATCAATAATGTTTGTAGATTTCTTTAATCGCGGAAACTTTGAAATCTATTATTGAGAAATAAGTTATCAGAAATTTCGAATAATAAGATTTTACTGCGTTTGTATATATTGCTAACTTTTTTCATTATTACTGTGAACGGATATTAAGTCTAGCTTTTAATAAGGAAATACAAGTAGATTCGGCTTAGGTAATAAAAGGAATAATTTTATTATTCCCAGCTTCATGTACAGCAAAAGGAAAGTCCTAATTAGTCTGTTTTAGTCTTTTATTATTGTTATATTTTTGCATTTCACTGTACGCTTCTTGAATTATTTCATCAATTTTACTTTATTTCCTATTTGTACATAAATTAAAATGCATGATTGATTCTGTCGCGAACGTTTCATGAAAATTCGTTTGAATTCGTCGTTTGTTCAAGACTACCTTCTATGCTGGTAGATCGTAGATCGAACGAATTAGACGAATAAATAATGTTTTTTCGCGAGAGGTCGATCTAAGATCGTTGAAGTAAACTCAGCTCGGTAATGGCTCGTTCCGCCGATTAATACGCAATTAACGTTCAAGGCTTACTGGACAATAAAGCCGAGTATTATCGAAGATAAATATTTGTTGTCATGAACGAGCGAATGCGACATGAATATTGTATATGATATTTTTCTTCGATATATATTTATGTATATAGTGTAACACACATGTCTTTAAAGCATTTAAGTACAATATCGATGAATGACATCGGAGCTATTTTATCCACAATTAGTGGTAATTAGTAATTACTTAGGAAATTATTACTAGGGAAGATCGCAGATTGATTCCTGATCTCTGAGTATGTATTATCTGCGAATGTTTCGAATTTCCAATTTTCCGAGAGATAGAACGAGAAATTTGATCTCGTTCACGGAACAAATAAAAACAGATTACCAACCATTTAGGAGTTTGATTACTTACCTATGGGTATTTTGCTTTAGCGGAATTTTAACGAATTTAGTTTTCGCTTCTACATTAAGTTGGTGTTTATTCGAAAATGTAATGGTACAGAAGATTAATTCTTGTTTAAGCGAGAAAAATCATTGATGCCATTTCCAATTTATAAACAGGTGAACATAGACATTGGTGATATTTTGAAGTACCAATTATTTATGAGAGAAAAGTGTATATATTTTGAACAGAGATATCAAATTGTAACATGCTTGCATCATTTACACCAAGCCTTACATGTACATTTATACATATACCCTTCGATCATCCAGTTTTAAGGGAGTGGCTTATCTTGGAAAACAGAATCATTCTAATTGGTGCTTGTATTAGCATATATTTATAAAATACGTGTGGGGATGTTTATAGGGCTGTAGACATGTAAGATGAATATTTCCCATGGAACGAAAATTGTCTGTTTTTCTCATAGTTACGGCTGATAGGAAACAGTTGTACATGTCATATAATGCATACTTAATTTATGTAAAACACCTCTCTGACTACACGTTATACAGTATTATTACACTAATGAGAATTTTCATATTACGTTGTGAAGCATTTTATGCATTTTGACAATATATTGTATAACATATTTTGCGGGAATTTATACGAAAGTTTTTTGTGTAATGCGAGATGCAGATATCAAGTAACGCTAAAGGTTATAATTTTTATATGAGTGAAATTTCTCTTAAAATAATTTGCGATATGAAAATATATAATCCTCTTTTCTGGTAGCGTCGCTAAGAAATCAATCGTTATAAGATTTATCTAATAAATCAAACAACAGATTTAATTTCTAGTCTTTTCAATGTATGCTTTTAACTCCATTTATTCATTTAATAAAATTTTAATGAAAACTTGTGTGATATTCCAAGGTCATGTGCAGAGTAAAGGATAAAATGTATTTTCCTACTTTATTAAAAAATCCCTTTCGATCGTTCTTGCTTTCGTCGATTAAATTATGAGAACACTGTTGATTTTGTGTTCGAGAAGCTTTAAGATTGAAATTAATACGGAATAAACTTCATTCAGCGACACGCGCGGTTAAATCCTGGGGGATTTTATGTTTTCATTGCATCAGCAATTGCATATTCAACAACGCAAATAACTAGAGTGCATGTATGCATTTATTAAATGGCTTAACATTTTACTTGTATTTATCATCAGCCGTGAAATTTTTATCGAAAGTTGCATATACAAATGAAAGCCGTTCACGGTGAATCCATGTATGCACAATTAAGTTAAGAAATTTTCGGTTTATTAGTTTTTACCCATTATACGTAATTGTAATGTAAACTTACTTTGCGCATGTAGCACGTGATTCTTTAATTTTGTAAGCAACAGGTATGTCTCGTTGTTATACCGTAAAAACAGAAGTTCTGAAGAGAAATATTTTTTTTTCTTCAAACACAGAACGATAATATTATTCTTTCAAAAGAAAAAAGTTAATTGTTGGTAGAATTCGCGTGATCTCATGTGTATATTTTAATGCTTTTTAAAATTTGTAACATTACACAAATTCGGCGAAGAAGTTAAATATATCACGTGGATTTACATTAATAGAGGAAAAGTTGTAAAAATAATGAGAATATACCACATAAAGGCATGTAGTATTTAACATGATTATAAATGAAAATATTGATTCTCTTCAAACCCGATTAACATTCGAAAAATCTGCAATAGCATAAAAGCTGCGAAAACTAGGAGAATAAACGTGAATGTTTTGAAAAGGAGAAATGTCGGAGGTGAGATACGTTTTCCCTCAGGTCAGCTACGAGATTAAATTATCGGAACTTCAAATGAAATATCGGGGATGAAGAGATCAGCAGTATGTTCGGAGTAGCTTCTAACGAACGCGCAGACTACCTGTTATTGACTGAACTGACTACCTGTTCATTTTACTTTGTCAATGTTTTATGTATAGCGCCTATGTAAAACATTATTTGCACATATTATTTTCCAATTGCACTTATTTTCCAATTAAAAGTTTTTCTATTACTTGACAACCTTTCACTTTTGACATATTTCACTTTTATAGTCTGTTCCTCTTCTATGATTATAAATAGTTATAATATAATTAAAGTTATATAATAAAGTTATATAATTAAAGGATATTATAATATATATTTTATAACTTATTGCTGATCACTATTATGTTATATATACATGATTAATATTAAAGTAATATATGTGTATTGTTAATCGTTGGGCAGTTCATAATAATTGAAATACATAGTTAAGAGGCATTGTACCTTTTCAGGATCTGAGTGCGTTGATTGGTCGAAGATTGTAGTATCTATTTGTAAACGGCAGGGTATTCTCCAGTTGACGTTGATCTATGACAGGTTCTGAAAATGCTCGAATTTCTCCGTGTCTCTTGTCCATAACCATCACTGTGGAATGATCTCGATCAATAGCAGCAATTTTCGTGAGTGATTAAAACTAAATAGCAGGAATTATGATGAACGGCTCCTTGAAATATTGAGTTAGCATCTCGTTGAATTCGTTGAACTTCTTCTTATTATATTTTAAGTATGAATTTAAGGATTTAGGTTTTAAAATTTATGGTTTTAAATACGATTGTTTATCATCATGCTTTGGCGTGTAATTAATTTATATATTACTGGTAGGTTTCTGTAATTTGGTGCAATTACTAATTCGAATTCGTCCACAGAACTGGTTAAACCATCGCAAAAATTCTTAGGTGTTATTAAAAATCTTCATGTTGATATTCATTGCATCTTCTGTTTCTTTCAAAGATTACACGGAATTATTAAAATTCCTTATCGTACTTGTAACGATTTGTATTTGGGATATTAGAAGAACTTCAGTTTGCCTATTGTCGATTAAAGTCGACACTGCTATTTGTGTTTCTCGGCGTGGGCCGGCGCTCGTATTCGTGTTTTACTTTATCGGCGCTACTATTGATTTTTCAAATACCGTACTTATTTTGTTAAGATAAGACGCGCAAAACAAAATTTCGAGTTATTTTCAATTAATATACGTTAAATATCCATTATTTAGATTTTCAAGTATATGGCAATTTTTTCTAGTTACTAAACTAATTGTTTCTGCTACGCACCGTCAGATGGAACATTCAAGCGTGTGCAACCGGTCGTACGCGTCTACATGAACGTGTTAACGTCATTTCATTGATTATTGCCACACGCCCTGCTAGTGTATTACCTTCACTATCTGCGGAATGAATTGTACCTAGGATTCTAGACTGAAGTTCTTCTAACCGTTGATGAAATTGTGAAATACTTTCGTTAAGTATTTGTTAAGAATTTAATTCCTCCATTAATTGATCTAATGATTCCTTATCTTGATATAAGTTTAATAACAAGTCGAAAATTTTCTCCCGTGTCGTAAGGTTACAATGAATATCGACTTGGTCCCTAGCTTTTCCCACTATTTTATTTTTTACAAATAGTAACAATGACTTTTGTGAAGGTCTCGCCAATTCGAATATAGAATCTACTTGTTTGATAAGTGATCGTAATTTCATTCTATCTCTGTCAAAATCATTAGGCATAAGCTTTATTAAATGTTAGGAAGGTAGGAATTTTTCAAAACTAAGAGAATTTTGAAGTTCAGTACTCATGATGTGACGTCTTTCCTCTTTTTCCAAAATTGTCAGCAACCTTCACACTTAGATCGAATAAATGTGATCAGTAGGTTGTGGTTAAACTTCAGCGTGAGTCTCGTCTTGCCATATCTCTTCAACCCCTGCTCCTATTTTAGAGAAAGTCGATCATCCTCCGAAAGCCGTCGATAGGTCCAGCTTCTAACACCAAATGACGTTGAATTCCGAATGCTGGAAATTTCACAACACATGTTGAAAAGTTCAAGATTTTATTTCAAATTGTCAAAAACATCCGAAGTTCAACACTCGTGGTGTGTTAGAAAGCCGCTAATGGTAGCTTCTGTCGTTTCTGTAGCTTGATGGCGTTGTAACTGCACGCTAGTACGCTCTAGGAAATTCTCTCCTGGTATGTCACGGACAAGTGGTAGATCCTTATAGCCTAGTGGCGAGGATATGTAAGTATGCTGTTTGATGAACGACTCCTTATTCATACTGCTACAAACATCACAGCCTTATCCTGCAACAAATGTCCTAATCTCGAAATTCTCCTTCCTTAATCATCCCGAAGTCCGACCTCTTTTCCTCGTCATTCCTCCCTGACCGTTGTCCTGACCATATTACGAGTAGTATAGAGAAATGAAAATTAAGGCGTTTGTTGCAAGATGAGTCTATTATGTTTATTGCAGTATGAATAAGGAGTTAGTCATTCAACAGCTACTTATATTTCCTCCACATATCCCCCAAAGTTGGATAATTTTTTGAATTTGCGAGTTTGAATATTTCTTTGTCAGTATATAAGAGCGCATTAAATGCATTAAGAAACTTCTTGTAATAGATTAATCTTGCTTTTTTTTATAAGAGATAAGTTTTTCTCTGTGTATTTCGAGAATCTTGAAAATCTGTTCTTTCTTTTTATTGTTATAATTATTGTTAATTCATTGTAATGTGAATTATAATATTATTGTAGTTATTCGTTAAATGGAAGGTTGGTTATCTCTTGGTTTCGTAGCTTTGGAAAGTTCAGAATAGAGAAAGAACTTAATTAGAAATTTTTTATCAAATTATGAAAGTACAGAACTTTGTAACATGGAAAGCTTGCTTCTTCTTCAGAATCTTGACTGTAATTATGAGATAAGGAAGTTTCCAGCTCTTTAGAATTTTTAAATGAAAAATAGCGAATGAAATTTATGAAACTCATAGGTATTTTAGTAACACTCACTTTTCGAGCTTGATCGATTTATATACATGATCAGTGCCTTCTGACTGATTCACATATTAATACTACAGTTCTTATTATTATAAAACGAACGTTACGTTGTATATTTGAACAAATATTACATTTCAAATAAATAAAATTTCTCACAAAAGATAATTTTATTTTGGTTACAGAGCTTAAATCAAATATTCGTCGACCTTGTTAACCACTACGATTATCTTCCTTTATACGCCTTACGATGGAGGATGATAACGACGACACAGCGGCGTCGAGTGTCTCGGATGAAGAAGTAACGTTATCGGAGTAAATAATAGTCACTGTTTCTATTTTCGCATGAAATCAATGTTACGCTCAGACACTGATCCATTTCGATTTGGATCGACGACAGAACGCATTATTGTTCTTTATTCGTTTTTGTTCGTTCGAGGATTGATAGTTCGCGTCTGATGGATTCTAGTACCATAGTGTGGCATATAGCGCCGATAGTCAACGTGAAGTGTCGTTTATTTGCGATAAAGAAATCAAAGTGTAGGGACTTGAAAAAGATTCTTAGTTTGTTGTTTTACAGAATTTATTTACGTGAGTTCGTATTTAGAAAGATGAAAGAAATAACCGTTTTACTATACGTTACCGTATTATGTATATGAATGTATATGTTTGCATAACACCGAAATCACCGAGATCTTTTATCCCTATTTAAAAAAGACAATCTAGAATATATCCATTGATAATAGGTTACCAACAGATACGAATTTTCGATCTTATCGTCAGTTGTAACAAAGTAAATTGAATATTCCACAGTCGGTTATGAAAAAAATTATACTAACTAGGTAACAAAACTTATCAAGTTCTATGTATCGTAAACACTTATTTCCAAACATCCGAAATAAATCTTGATAAAGTCGAACCAGTCTCTAAAAAATCATAGTTTTTCGCAAAAAAATGATTCATAAAAGTCAGCAGCTCTCACTAAACAGCAACGAGAAGAAATTTCTCTTAAATTCTGAGCTTTTAAATAATATTTTGCTACCTTAATCTTACCTTTATTCTTATCTTCTGTCACTAATATCGTTTACACCCTTACCAAAAAGTTTCTTCGTGCAGCAGCATAAGGTCGTGACGCCGTCACCCCTCGTGGTGTCCCATTTCGCAGATCTTGTTGTGACCGCGACGGCTTTGCCGATAGTTGGTTCACTTTCATTGCAAACAATCGCGTGCGCCGACCCTTCGATTGTTCTTTCGCTTCAACACCCTCACAACAATTATTTCCAATCCTTCGCAATCAATTCCACTTTAATTATTCTCATCTTCCTGCCCATAATTTCTCACATTTCGTCAGAAATTTTCTTCAAACCTTTTCAAACAATCTCAAGCTCAAGAAAACACATTCACCCCCATAGATTTTTTAATCTCTTTGAGCTTCCCGCCCAGACACGCGTTTGTGAAAACAGAGATACGCGAGTTTTCTGCACTTGGTGAAGCTAATTTATCACGATGACACTTCGGTATAAAGTAATGTCAGATTTCGGAATCGTTCTGCCGGAGAATTTGATGCTGTTCAGATTCGTACAATGGCGGTAATGTGCCTATGCTGAGGCGATGCGGACTTCGGGTGACAGGGGTGTTCGCGAAAATTTTTAGTGTCAATAAACAGATTTTCATGTGGCTATATGTCGATTCTTAGCAGCAGATTTACCTGATTGATACGGACAGAGTTCTTTCGGATGCTTAAATGTCTTAATACTTAAGTTGGATCTCCTTTTGATGATCTTAATTCTAACTAGCGTCTATAGTGATGTTTTTCGAAGTAACAAATCTTTTTTAGAAATAGAGTACAGATGTAACTCAGGCATGTCCTTATGAATTATTTGAGATGGTCCTCGTAACCTGTAGTAAACAGTGAGGTTTTCCAACTTGAGGGATTAGTTTTAGAACAAAATACATTGAATGTAAGTTGGTTAAGCCCAATTGTTTTTTTACAACCTACGTTCAATTAATAACAATTTCTTATATTCCGCGTGTAAATTAATTAACGCTGTGCCTTTATGAATAAAATTATAATTTAAACATATTTCTTGTAAGACCTAAAAGATGTCTGCAAATATTCAAATACTTTTCTGAACAACTTGTTCGGGATTTCGAGCGGTCATTCTTTATGACCCGAACATCACATGGCCTTGCCCAGGGACGGTGGTATTTTTTACCTGCCAAGTTGTATACTTTATATTGCGAACCCCGTAAAGATGCTAACTAACAATTTCATTGCTCGACGGTTCCGCTGTAATCTGGTATCCATATGTAATACCAAAAGAGGTACACCCACGAAGCTCAGCAGTCACAAGATTGGTAGGAATAGATTCCCACCTCGCGGACACCATAGAGAGAAGAACACCATTGGACAGGACCCAGGGTAGGTCCCAGGAGCCAAGGAAGAAAGGGCGTCTTCCAAGAGTTTTAGCTAGTCAGTCTTGCAATAACCTTTGACTCAAACAGTTCTCACACAATTCACACTTAGACTACACGCAGCCCACATTCACTCTGAATGCAGTGTTCCCAGTATAATATAAACTTATATGTCCATTGTGATCACCTAAATAGTGTGAATAAACCAAATAAACATTACACCTATCTTCATCATTACTCTACCTCCACCCAGAAAGTTAACATCGTTCACGGTTAGCGATATCAACCGATTAATTGAAACTGACTGATCGCCATCTGGTTGAAGATCGCAACATATTGGTCCTTCGAGCCGTTGCAGGAAACGTCAGTCCGGAGGAAAAGAAGATCTGTCATACAATTCATCAACACATGTGGCAAAGGGTCACCGGCGGGGTAGAAAAACACCTTCAGCGCGAATCGCACCCACACCTCGCCATGTGACAAGCGACGAGCAGTAGTAGTAGTTGATGATCGCAACACAACTGTAGGAATTTCAAGGTTCAGGAATATTCTTGCAATTTTGTTTCTCGTGTATCGTATCTCTGTGCGTATATATAAGAGATATCAGATATACTCTTCTCTGTAGAAATAGTCTTTCATGTCGCATTTATTTTGTCAGGTATTTCACGATTTCGACTCGAGGAAATTTGGTGAATCGTTCGCCCTGAATCGATCAATTCGATGACCTTGGAATTTCGACTGATTTTTGCTTCTATATGCTTTCAATTTCGTACTCTTTTACGAGGCTATTACGTTCATTATACCAAATTCATCTCGTTGTCTTTACTTCACTTCTGATTGATGGTTATATGTAGCCAGGTTTTTCATCCGTGGATTTTATGCTTAAGCCAACTATAAGCACGTTCGCTGTCGAAGATTCAGCTCCTGGCTCTTATTTATTACCTTTAATATCGCACAAGTGGTTCCTTGATTCATGTTGATCGAAGATGGAGGATGCTTGAAGACACTCTTGCGTTTAGCTCTTCTTCACAATTTTTAGTAGATTGTTTGGAAAACGATAAAGTTATTTTATTATGTCCAGCGCATTCTCTGATGAAATCCCGCAAACATTCAATGTAAATATTCGATTTTGTTAAATCAGATATCGCTTTTAAGCTACGATATTCTGCCTTTTAAATTTCATATCTGTTTAGTTTCAAACAACAATGTTGTATATATTATAGTCCAACGAAATTGTTTAAATTATCTCTATATTATTTACAAAACTAACTTTTGTCACACAAGAATTTTTGTCACAGCACCCATCTTAACCTCTTTGAATCTATACGACCGACGTTTTATTCACTTCTCACTGAATATTTTTTGAAAATCCCACGATTCGAAGAGAAATGGAAAGAGTTTCTTTTCTCTTTCGTCCTTGGTCCTCTTTTTAGTTAGAAAATGTTTCGCGTTGGAAAGGTCGAGCTTTAAATGGGTTGGAGAATTCATCAGAGCGATATTTGTGCAAGAGACATGATATCTAGTTTCTTTGCAATTTGATGGAATTAATCGAATATTATTGTGACCATCGTTGGACTGAGAATTTCATGCACGTGCGAAATTTAGAGGCGCAGAAACGCGTGAAATATTCAATAAGCGGAATGCTCATTGTAACTGTTGAAAACAAAACAGATTACATTATATGTATAAATATGAATACTCTGGTGTCTACTTGCATCCACGAGAACGCAAATTTGCATAAAAATTTTATATCTATATTATATCTATAACCATGAAATGATATCATCTCACCAGCTACGATATATTGTACCCAAAAAATTTCCCGCCTAAATTAATAAACCATCCTCCATTCTTCTCATCCCAAGAGACGAGAGTCTCAATTTATTTAGTTCTGAATATTAATTCAGTGTGCTTTATAAAAATAAAGAATTAAAACTATGTAATTCTATATTATAGAAAACATATGGACCAAATGCTAGTTTATAATAATCATACTATAATGCGTACAAATAGAAACAAGAATACCTCCATGTTATAGTTCTAATGTCTATATAGTTCTAATGCAGATATCACCAATTTTAATAATCGTTAGTTTATATAATAAAACATTAAAATATTTACATATTATTCTAAATCTGTATTAGACCTATATTATTCTTCGTAGTAAAAGAAGTAATAAAAAACTTTGCCATATTAATATAGCGCAACGGTACGAACAGTATTTTTATTTATTTTTCATGAGTCCTGATAATTTCAAATACAACTTCAAATACAGAAACATGAGAATATTTTCATTTGTTCATTTTTTTCATAAGATTAAAAAATTCGTATAGAGTTTCTCTATCAGGATTATTGTTATAAGGGTTTACGAGGAGCAAAGTATTCAACGATTTTTTCCCTTACATAATTATATTACAAAATTAAAAAGGTTGGTTATCTGATACGTTTGCACAGACCTCGATACTCTCTATTTTCTTTCTTCGAGTAATTACATCTTCCAGCTTATTGCCATCTCTTAACCAACTCGTCCGTTCTAATCCTTAAAACATGAGTTTTTTAATTTGCATAGAGTTTTCACAAGAATCTTTGCTAGCCTAATGCGATATTAAATATTACTGTTATTCTAGGAAGCTTAGAATCATATGGCCCATACTTGATTGATATAATTCAAAAGAAAATTTGTTAGACTTTTTGTTAATCATGTCAAGTTAGTGCAAAAATTACTGATTTATCGAAAATGCTATTTAAGAACATAATTTTGTATCGCGATAGTGAATAATATTTCATAGAATAGGAAAACGTAAGAAGTTCCATGCATAAATTTTAGTAGAAATGGAGTCAGGTGTTTTGGTTGTACCAATTTGGTCCTAAAAGCATTGAAAAAAGGAGAAACTAGAACGCATTACTCAAGTAACGGAAATTCCATAAATATGAAATAAATTTCACTAAAAGTACAAATGTACAAACAAAAATGTGTTTTTTATCCGACGTTGGATGAACACTTTTCCTAACTGTATTAAAGAAGTTCCAAGTCTAATCCCCATTTCTAAATTCGATTTTCGATCTTCCTGTTCGTTGATCGTCTTAACTTCGACCTCCCATATGCTAAATTATTTTCAAACTAATGAATCACCACCGGTGGATCCTGGTGAAGATCTGCGCAGGCGTCAGACGGTGTCCCTTATCCTGCGTGCTCGTAGAAACTGAAGGTTTATAACACGGAAAACTTTTCTATTCATGTTTGTAACGCAACCTCGAGACGTTCTTCTTACCCTCGTCCTCCAGATACAGTTCTCCAAATAATTTCCAAATAAAAATTACGTTGCGATAGACATTGTATTCCTCGATATTCGGTTTCAATATTGAACGTATAGTATATTGAAATTTTACGTTTCTATACTTTCTGTACATCTTGTATTTCTCAGGAACAAGGTTAACTTCTAAGGGGAACAATGAGGTTAACTTCATTCTCCCTAAAGACAGTAGACATATTCCCTGGATGGTCCTCTTCCATTCTTGCATTCCTCTTTCGTTCTTCGCATTAACTCGTTGGAACATTGAATTAATTTATGATCATCAAACGCGGGGCTTAAGCTGACCATCCATGAGAACTTTCTCCACGTTACGCTAACAACGAAATATCATTTCTTCTTGAATTTGTAGTAGATTAATAATACGACGTGAGTGTGTGTGGTCAGATAATTAAAACCTTTATTTCATCGATCGTCTAAATTCACTTTCACAAAGTGTGTTGACGTTCTGTGATCGCTTTTGTTCGCTCGTTCGTCGATTACGTAAGTCGCTGTTCAATTCGCTCGTTCGTAGGATACTAAATTCGAATATCGGAATCCGTTTCCTTATGACATGTAACCGTCTATGCTTCTTGTCACCAGTGAGTCATCGTCGCTCGAGGTCGAGGTGACGTTTTTGTGTTCGATTATGTTTGATTAAATTGTTGTGAGCAGTTAGACAGTTACCGGTAAACGATGTCCTTGGTGAGATTCGAACGATAGATCACGATCGCGTTCCGCTACAAGTATAAAGATTGAACATAAAAATACGCTTAAGAAAATAAACTGTTTTATTTATTCTTAGAATTTTCCTGAATTATTTTAACAACTTTTGGAAATTTTCTGGTTAAATATTTTTATTTTCTATTTCCTGTTCAATGTGCTAAAATTTTCTTTTAATTCTCTGTAACTATTTCTCGTATTAAAATGTAAAATTTTATTAAATATTTGATTATTAATTATTAATTATCAAAATCAAATTCCGGTCAATTTTTAAACAATTTCTGACTATATCTAATAAAAACACATTTCGCATAGAGTCGTAGTTTCATAACATCCTGTAAAAACTTATTAGAATTACTTAACTTTGAACATCCTCGAGCAAAATTAAGATTTATTCGATACTTACAACGTTGTTGACAATTCGATGTTTGTCGTATATCCTGGTCCATCAATTAAAGTATAAGCCAAACTCATCATAATTAAAGGAATCCAAAACCAATGCAACCAATGCATCCAAGAACAGATAGTAAGCTTGGCCACTCTTTTCGACACTTTTGTCTCCCTGGAACAGTAAACATCAAACGTTCTATATATTTTTACAAGATGAACGAAAATCGTCGAGGTAACTAAAGTTGAGCAGTTACGGGTACTTCAATGTATCAAAGAAAAGATACAAGCCTTGCCAATGAGATAAAAGACATTTGAGTGCTAAACAGAACCTTCTTAGAGGTAGTAATCGCAACACCTTCTTATCCAGATATATAATTCTGTACAGTCATATTAGAAGTACTTGTATTATATTTCATAATTACTTAGGTGTTGTGCGTCTTTTGAAGCCTGATGACTGGAAAATAACATTTGCTTGAATTGCTTGAATTAAAAGTGAAGATTACTTATAGATAATAAACAAAAAATTTGAATTCTTTATTGAAGTCTGAGAAGCATTTTGTCATTTCAGAACAGCCTGACTATTGAACTTTAATAATCAAAGTATTGTTTATTTATTATATGTTTATATAATATTGGAATTTCTTGATTTATACATTTAATCAAAACTTTATGAACATGAATGCTGTGTCTTGAATCGAAAATACAGAAAAATAAAATGATATAATTTAATAGTTACTATTATTAATTTTATTATTGTTAAGCAAACATTCTACTTGTTAAATATATATTGCATACACATGTAGCATTTTTGAATTGCATATTTATGTAAAACAAATAAATTACTTACAAATTTTTTTTTACCAGTAATTCTTTAATGCTGTTATCAATAAATTCTTAGAGAATTAAGCAGTTATATTTATGACATACATTTTTTTTTATTTTACTTTGTGTTTTACAATTTGTCCAACGGGACATTTGGTAAATTTTTACAACTTTATTGCTAAATACCATGTGGACGGTTACCCTCAGCAGGAAACCATCTTCCAGTTTGTTTATTTTATTTCTTTAGTGAGGTCAGTGGAATGTCTTCTTCTTAGCCTTCTTTCTATATGGGTTTTGCTTGTTTCACCAGGCAGCTGGTTTGGATGTGTTGCCATTCTTTCCTTGTATTTTCTTGCCTATCTGCCGATTTCTTCCTTGACAATTGGTATTTTTAGGTCCTTGTGTATATCCTCGTTTCTTACATACCATGGTACGTTGACTATTGTTCTGAGTATTTTTGCTTGTAATGACTCTAGTTTATTTATCTAGCTTGTTGCTGCTGTCCCCCATAGTGGAATTCCGTACGTCCAAAATGGTTTTATTATCGTTTTGTAAATTTTTAATTTATTTTCTGTGCTGAGTTTAGAACTTCGATTAGTTAGTCAGTACATCTATTGTCCTTTTATCCGTATTTTGTTAATAGTTGATTCAATATGATTCAATTGGATATTTGATGGTTTTCCTTTTTCGTAGTGTAAATGTAGTATGCTTGCATTTACTGTCATCTACTTTTATTTGTTTATCTTGCAACCATTTTTCTATTTTTGTGACATGCTCTTGTAGTAATATGATTGCTGTTTCTGGATTAGCATGCCTGACTAGTACAGCCGTATCGTCCGCGAATGTCAGTATTTAACCGTTAGTAGTTGTTGATATGTTGGCCGTGTATAGTGTATATATAGCAATGGCTATTCTTATTGATACATTTCCATTTTTTATTGCTATTCTATTTTATTGACCATTATTTTATTGTTACGTAGAAAAAATTTCTAATTAGCTAATCATTCAAGACTCTATCCTATTTCTATCTTTCCACTACCTTTGTAACTTGAAAAGTATTGCTTGTTACGATATTAAAATATTAAAAGATGTTAAAATATTATTTATCTTAATAATTATACTTTTAGATTATACAAACTTTATTAACTTGTCAACTATTTTTTTAGATTTTTAAAGAGGAACTTTTTTCTTAAACCGTCGAATAACTACACGTTTTCCATGAATCACACTACATTTCTCAAATACAGAAGTTAAGTGCTTTTTCTAGATAGATTGAAAGTCAATTTGTTAACTCTAGATTATTGTGAATCACGATCTTGGTGAGTTAACTTTTGCTTAATAAACACTTAATAACGCGCAGCCTTGCTGACCATGGCAAGACTAGCGGGAAATCGTCATTGCATCCCTTTCCTTTAACTGAGATATTCTATAAATACACATGTATAGTCAGAAATTTAAGAGACGTTAATTCTTGTCACGCAGTCTTAAAAAGGGCTTCGATAAATTAATAAACGTTTTTTTTTTAAATGCAATTGTGTTACTTTAGTGAAACATAACAAATTTTATCTACAATACATATCACGATATGGTCTAATCTTCTTATGAGACCAATCAGTAGTTTCATTACGTGAGCGATTGACGTAATTGAGATCGCTTCTCATTAGAAGTTCTGCATTGGATCTCTATGTGTCGTTCATAATGGGGTCTTGTAAGGTCTTTTTCTCCTTTTCAATCTACAGAAGTCCGTATAATGCTCCAATTGTGCTGCTTCTACATTAATATGCTATTGTAGGCGTGTTTTGTATCGTATTTATTCCCTTCGTCTTTAATTTCTTTTATTTGTCAATCTCTGATGGACGTAATCATCCCCATACCATGGTGCATTTTCTATTATTATTCTATATATTTGTAGTGCCTTATTTCGATTCGCTATAATATTTAAAAAAAAGGGAGACTTTAAAGGTCTTCAGAAAGTTAATAAAAATGTACTTATCGTTTGTTTTTCTATGATCTCCAATTACTGTAACCAAAATTATCTTGCAACTGCTTTAAATATCGATCACATCATCTTATAATTTAAAACATTGTCTCCCGAAATGAATAATACATTTAATTTTCTTCAATCAAATTGATTGTTCAACGACGAATTTCAAAAACAAAACAATTGTGACATTGACAGCTGTATCACATTAAACGCGAATTTGACACCATATATAAAGGTTTGCTTTGATACAAATTCTGATCAATATCATAAAGCAATAACATTCAATACTGGTCTGTATTTACGTGCATACATACATCGGTTTCAATTTGTTATCGGAAAACGGAGAAAGAGAAAATTGATATAAAATTGCATAACCAATAACGCAGCGTTTAGTAACGATCAAATTTGTAACGTGATGAGATGAAGCAACGAATGGTATTGTATTACGAAAGATTTTGATCCCCAAAGTGACGACAGCAGCGAACGCATTATGCGGCTTGCTGCCGAACTTCTTCTCGGCGGAGGTTGGAGTCCGCCAGCTGTAAGAGGGAGTCGTCCGGTCCCATGTTTTATATGGAGCTCCGGTGTGGGCTGGGTATCTGGTGGCGAATCATTGGGGAGAGTTTAAAACCTTCGGCTATTGTGGAAACGAAGATAAGGTGACAACGGTAGTACCTTGCTGTACACTCCTATTGCGAGTAGGTAATGCTTGTAAAGGAGCGGGCGGAGAGAGGGTGAGAGTGAGATTTCGTTCCGTAAACTTATACAAATCATGTTCAGGAATAAATTTTATGTGTTTGTCACTTGAGATATCTTGCATCGACCTCGTGAACAATCTTTACAATTGTAGAAAATAGATTAATTGTACATAAACATGGAATTCAATAATCGGGTCACACAAAGTTTCGAATAAAAATTTTATGCATCAAACATATATATCAAATGAGATGTTACACGTTAGTATTGACTAATTCATTCAACCGTAAATAAATAAAAACCGTCGATTATCGCATTATTTTCAATTGCCATTTATTCATGTAAAATTGAGTAGACGAAGTTGAGACTATATAGAAACGTAGCTTTTGTCAGTCTGAGAAAGTGTGCAAAACCCCATCCCTGATTGTTCATTGGTTTTTCAAAAAGTTATTAGCAATCGAAGATTAACTTTTATGTTGCAAAAGTTTATGATATATGTAATAAGTTATTAAGTTTTAAATCATATATTACAAATTATTAATTAGACCCATGATTTCATCTAGTTGCACATCATATTTTTATTGTATATCATGCATTTCTCGCTAGTTTAATCTGTCTGTCAGTTTTTTGAAACAAATACGTCTGTTTGAACGTAAATGTTTGAAAGCATATTCAAATGCCTACAAAATATCAACTTCTACCAAAAAATATGTAAACAATAACACGATGAACGATGAAGCATTATTAGTATAACAATTAGCTCGTTGATATTAGCTCGTGATTTTTGGAATAAGATACGAGATGTTCCACATAATTCATATATTTCTAGTTCTAGCTTTCAACAGCATCTCGAAGATGCCTGCAAGTCCGGATATATTCCACCTGAAGCATTTATTTACTTACATTCCATAGATTCAATGCAGCATAAGAAGTATTTACCGATTATGCATATCACTCTACGTACGACAAACAATATATTGTTTCATTCATTACCAAGGTTATATATATAAGATATTATCAGAATTACTAGAAATTGAATGTGATTTCATTCATGATTGTCAACTTCTCATACCCTCAGTTCGCACGTGTTCCGTAACCGTTCGCGATCAGGGTCACGAGGACAGGTAACGACGATATATTGATCAGCCGCTTGGCCCATTGAAGTTTTCCGACCCTTTCGGCTTGTCGGCATCTACGAAACCTTTCTTGGACAATCTTTCACGATACTACACACATATAATAATACTAACAATATAATATAAATATAATAATAATAAATAATGAATTAAATTAATAATAAAAATTAATAACAAATTTTTATGTAATATATATAATAAAACTAATACTAATTATGACAATAATATGGTATATATACACACACATATATGATTAGTTTGTCTTACATTGAATTAAATTATACAAATATTGGTGACTAGAACCCAGCTGGGATCATGATATTTGCTTCAGCGTCGTTATTTTATTTACTTATGTTAGATTAGTAGGTTCAAAATAATTTTTATATATTGTATTATGTATGTATTATTTGTTACTCGCCTCTTTCATCCCCATATTCATGCATTCCTGCAACGATTTAAGATTATTAATTCCTCTATAGATGTTTGTTTAATCTAGTATACTGCCAAAATGAGATAACCGAGATATGTCCGATATGTTATGTTTATGTTCTGTACTCCATCGAAAATTAGCGCCCATTAGAAAAATGGAATATATCTATATACACTGAAATCATCGATTCAGTCGCTTTCAACACTTTCGTTGATATATACAGTGATTCGTCAATAAAGGCGAATCGGTCGATACTTTTTTATCGTATTTATAAGAGTCATACGGAAGAGTTCGTACGAATAGTGGAAAATGGCGAAATACATCCGGTATATTTTATATTGTCGGTGGAATCAAGGATCTTATAATGATCCAACCAAGATCTTATAAAGAACCAGGATTCCACCGACAGTATAAAAGAATAGATTCACATAAAGATAAAAATTTAAAAGGACTAACATGGAGAAGAGTATATATAATTTGTCAAAAGAAGATTTTGACCAAATTAATAGATCAGCAAATAAATTTTCCTAGAAATGAAGAAGAAAATTATTTCATATTTTTCAAGTCTTTTGCTCTTGTTACATTCAACTATGACGAAATTTTAGAATTTGAAGTACGAGATGTAAATTTATTACAAAACATGAAAAAAAAGAACATATGAATGTAAACACTTTTTCACCACAGCTTCCTACACAATCAACATGTGAATTAAGTGTAGGAGAATTGTAGAAATCGGTATCTATACCAATATAACTCATCACCATTGTCAATTATAAGTCCAACATCTGAATCTATCGGAAGTTAAGAATTCAATCTTAGAATCATAGATTTGCATCGGACTACTTTATATCTACAGAAAATATTCAACATTGCATAAAGATCGGTATGAAAGAGTTGCAATTATGCAGATGTCAAAACTTCTGTACTCCTCGGAATTAAGAGTTTAGATGTACCGAACGTAGAAAAGAAGAACGTTGGTGAAAGAAAAATAGAATTGAAGTTGTTCGACAAATATTAAATACTGAAGACAAGTTTAGATCTCTAACACGAAAATTAAAATCTTTGATTTTTGATTTTATGACCAATGAAATTTACTGTCATCTTTACTACATTTTTCTGATTAAAATAACACCAAATACGGTATGAGTTGGAGTATATTATCCTATTTAATAAATAATTAATTAATTAAGAGATAATAAATATCAATAAGTAAATATGATCCAAAATATATCGTGTTTTATCTCATTTTAATCGGAAAGATATCACAAATACGTTAATATATGTTTAGTAAGTTTTCAAGGATTATTGAGAAAAAAAAATAAAACACTATTTCCCAGACTTATTTTAGAAGACATTTTAAACATATTTCAGCTATAGAATATTTTACGTAAAAATAAATGATTAGAGAGCTGGCATACTTTATCATATCTAGCATATTTTTTCAGGAATAAATTCATAGTAGAAACGTTTTTGCAGAATCTGATTCGAGACGATATTTAATCCGCCTCTTTATATGTCGTAGGAAGGTCCCATTTACAAAGTGGGACATTCTAAGGATGTTCTGTATTAACATTCTCAGAACATTTTCCGAATATCCGAAAGTAATATTCTCTGTACTTTCTGTAAAAATCTGTTTACAGAGCTTCTAAAAACGCTGTGGTAACGTCAAAGGTGTATGAGGAACGTTTTCCGAATGGTTCAAATTATTAAATAAAATGTCTTCTACACTTTTTGAAAACGCTATAACGGTCGGTCGATTTTTTCAGGAATGTTTGTATATATTAGAGTACATTGACTAAAAATGTTTTTTATTGTAAACACGTTGATTACACACTATAATTACATGTACACATAACGCTAATACAATAATACCATAATTAAATATGTATACATATCACTAATACACTGTATGCTACTATAATTATACATGTATATATGTGTATATATACGCACTATTGCATGTACATTATACGCTAATGCACTATTTTATATACATATACATATATGTGTATAAAATATGATATACTATATTTTACAAATAACTTTATATATCACAATACGAAAAATTTTATAAATATATATATATTTATATGTATGTATATCAATCGAGATACAACCAGATACCTTACAGAATTCATATTTAGGCAGAGCAGTTAACAAAAATAGAAATTAATTTAATCTGAGGTAGATAGAATGTGTACGGTGTCACAGGAACAAGCGTGTTAAATTTTGGTAACAAAAATGTTTATTAACAATAACGATCTATGTTGCTCGTGGCCGGGCTAGACTAATGTCTCGCCTCTCTGTACACCTCGCGACTTGACTCTATATCGATCACTTGATTTTGACTACCTTGCTGCTGGACTGTTCAATGAGAACGTTTTGTTCATAAGTCCCATTATCTTTTTCTCATCCCATCATAAGCTCCGAAATCAGTAACAAGGCGGCCACGCTTCATAAACATCCTGCATGCCACAGCTATTGAAACCATAACGAAATAGTTCTCAGGCGATAGCCCCTCCAGGGGGACAAAACCTTAATATTTAAACCATCCCAAATCAGAGCCCGACAAACTTAAATTACGATATTCTAACCTGTTATTCTGCCGCATTCATGTGCTAAAATAAAATCGAATCTAAAATTTCAAGTATTTATTCACTTTGCTTACTAAAAATTCAAACCACGCGAATTTTTGTGTCTTCGATGTGACAAAATTCGCGCTCATCCCATGATCCATTCAACGCATCAAAAGGAAACTTCAACGAGAACTTTACGAATTCAACAGCGAAGGAGGTCACCTCCTTGTTCAAAAGAAGGATTTACAGAGAACTTTGGTAAGATGGCTTTCATACATTACGGAAACAGTAGAGCCGAAGTACTTTCCGAAGACAGTGATTCTTCTTCCGCGGAAAGTATCACATCTCTCAACGTGGATTCTATCGAAAAAATTATCGCCAAACAAAACGAAACAATTGCTACTTTGGTCGAACAATTTCAAAATCAATCTCGCGAGTTTAGAAACTTAAAAAGTTGTAGTGATCAAAACATTAAGAACATACAAGATTTCACGGATACCAGCGATAGAAACCGCGCTAAAGAAACGCGTCACTTTGCAAATACCATGAAACTGAAATACGACACTGAAACTGACCACTCACAAATAAGCGCTCTTTTTACTGCTGCCGATAACGTAACGGATGACGAAACTGACGGATCAAACACTCTACGAAGACCACAAGCCACGACTAGTTACGCCGATATCAGACAAAAAACAACTGCAACGAGGAACAAGGCCTCCGAGCAGGAGAGGCCATGCATACTATTGAGATACTACGGGGTCAAGATGACATAGACGTATCGATCCGCAAAGCAAAAGCCAGGCGCAAGGCAAGTGACAGAAAGATGTTACTAGAACTCATACTCGTCGAAAAGATAACTGATGACGCGAAAAGAAACATACGATATCTAAAAATTAACTCATTCGAAGACTTATATTCATGTTTAAGACAACACGTATCAGCACCAATCACTATTGGCAATTGCAGAGACAAATTAAAAATGTAAAACAAGGAGCAACAGACGCGTAGCCATGGATATCGAAGAATGCGAAGCACTTAAGACGTACCTACTCAACCTACGATACGATATAGGACAGATGGTAACACCTAGCGACCCAAAGAACCTTTTTTTTTTTTATACGTGGGGAAATCCTCATGGACACCCCGCCACCCTCTGGGAGGCGACGGGATAGTGTCGGACTCTTACCGACTAAAACCCCACGGTGGCCGTCCTAACGCCTGGCAGTGTGCCCCGGGGCCTCTCGCGAATGTCAGAAGCGACACACTACGTCTTCTCCCGGTTGTTCTAGGAGGCTGCCCCGTTCGATCGGACCGCTAGGGGGGGGACCACTCCCCCTAACGCCACTTTCCGCGAGCCGTCGTGCAAGTCCGAGGTGGGGGCCCAGACCCTCCTCGGCGTGACGGCTCCACCGACCCGCCTAGGGCGGCCGCGGCGGTGGTGCCGCGGCCCGGCGGCGGCGGGCCGAACCTCTTCGGAGCGACGCTCTCGATGGATGACGCCGTTTCTCCCTGTCTCGCTCCGCTCGCTCCTCCGCGAGCATGACTCGTTCGCAGAAGGTGCGAACGGCGGTGTACTCCTGCTGTCCCCTCGGCATCGCCTCGACGACCGCCTTCGGGGCCAATCTCTCGCCGATTTCGAGCCGCAGGATGCGGCGCGGCTCCTCCCACGCTGG
This sequence comes from Bombus waltoni, assembly GCA_014737395.1. NCBI lineage: Eukaryota > Metazoa > Arthropoda > Insecta > Hymenoptera > Apidae > Bombus > Bombus waltoni. The sequence continues at coordinate 84,595 of JACXII010000004.1, forward strand.
ACAGAAATCCAACGTGTGTTGCGGCGTGTCCTCCTCCTCCTGGCAATGGTGACAGATGGAAGTTACCTCGCGGCGAATCCTTCGCAGGTACTCGCCGAACACCCCGTGTCCGGTGAGCACCTGCGTCATCCTGAAGGTCAGCGGGACGCCGCCTCGGTCCCTCCAAGCCTCTCAGTTGGGCAGGACAGCTCGAACGGTCCGGTGCGCCCGCGCGGCATCCCCTTCCAGTAGCTTGGATCTCCACCGCTCCCAGGTCTCCAGCTTCGCCTCCGTTCGGACGTCTAGGGCCGGATGGTCGTCGGGTGGCGTGCGCTCGTCCGAGCTCAGGCCCCTCAGGTATTCGTACACCCGGCGGAGCGCGAGGGCCTGCAACTCGAACGGGGGGGGGGGGACGCCGCCAGTACGGACGCCGACGCGTGCGATATGGTCCGGTATCCGCGAACTATGCGGATGGCGGTCATCCTGTGCAACCTCCTCAGCAGAAGCTGGCTCCGAGGACTGGCCATCAGGTCTTCGGCCCACACAGGGGCCCCGTAAAGGACTCGGGACCGAACCACTCCCTCGTAGAGTCGGCGAACTCCGACACCCGCTCCGTCGATGTTCGGCAACAAGCCGCAGCGACCCAAAGAACCTGAACCATGCCCAACAACTGGCAGCCGAGAGAGAACAATGGTTCCGAGAAACAAATTGTGTCACCAACCGCCCGAAGAACCAACCTCACAACACCATACCAATACCTAGACTAATTACTGCGGATCCGCGACTAACACGAAATTTTATTCAATCACTAGCCAACAGCACGAAGCCAAATTGTTCCAAGTGTTCACGAATCGGACACACAACCGAAAACTGCTACGCTCGAAATTTTCTGTTTGCCAATCAAGGGAAGATTTCACCTCGAGTAAACCAAACGACGGAGGACCTAGAGAAAATTTACCCAGGGTCAACTGCACCACCGCCGGAAGATTACTATCAATCATACTACAACGAAGAGACGGAGGAAGGGCCAGATTCCTCATCGATACCGGAACAGGAATTAACTTCATAAAGGTAAAACCTCACTAAACGTCCAAACCTCTAATCCAAAAACCTTTCTAATGGGAAAAGACAAATACACTACTGACCAAATTTGCGATCTAAACATGCTCAAGAAAAACCACCAATTCCATGTAGTCCCTAACATCTTTCCCCTAATCGAAGATGGAATAATTGGACTCCCATTCCTTTCAAAGCACCAGTACAACGTCACTAACGATAAACTAATCTTAGACGAAATCATACTACCATTCCAGAACACCGATAACAAGGCAGGACCAGGCCAAACGCTAACCTCAACCCAATACATTGAAGGAAAGCCCACAGCTTTATCAACACTGGTAAGCGAATTTGTCATATTACTAACGAAATCGAAAAACCCGATAAACTAAGTCAAATCAACAAATTTGCACGAATAATACGTACCAAACATATTGATCCAGAACTTCGAGAACCTCTTGAGAAAATCGTCATCAATTACCTAGACGTTTTTAACATGGAAACAGACTCACTACCATGCACCAACCTAATCGAACACACAATCACACTCAAAACAGACAAACCTATAAACGTCAAATCTTACGGACTTCCCGAATGTCATGAGAAAGAAATTGAGTACCAAATGAACGACATGTTAAACAAACAAATCATAGAACCATCAGATAGTCCATATAATGCGCCAGTTTGGGTAGTTCTAAAGAAGTTAGACGCATCAGGCAAACAGAAATGGCGAATTGTTATAGACTTCAGAAAATTAAACGAACAAACAGACCAAGACGCGTACCCTCTACCAAATTCGGACGAAATACTCGATCATTTAGGCAAAGCCAAATTTCTCTCAGCACTAGACCTCTCGTCAGAATTTCACCAAATACCCATGGAACAAAATTCTAAAAAATATACAGCCTTCTCAACCCCACAAGGTCAATTTCACTTTAATCGCATGCCCTTCGGTCTTAAGAACGCACCGGCAACGTTCCAACACATAATGGATACCGCGTTACAAGGATTAATGGGAAATAATTGTTTCACATACTTAAACGACGTTGTAATATTTGGAAGCACCATCCAAGAACATAACCGCAACTTAACTATTGTACTAGACCGATTAAAAAATCTAGGATTGAAAATACAACCGGACAAATGCGAATTTTTGATACCGGAATTAGAATATCTAGGTCACGTAGCAACAAAGGAAGGAGTAAAACCTAATCCCAAAAAGATTCAAGCCGTGAAAGATTTTAAAACACAAAAAACCGCGACTCACATAAATTCATTCTTAGGGCTCGTTGAACACTACAGAAAATTTATACGCAACATTTCCAAAATCGCGAAACCACTAACCAACTTCACAAAGAAAGACACCCTATGCCACTGGACTGATAAACAACAACTTGCATTTAACACGCTAAAATAAAACCTCTGTGAAGCCCCTGTACTACAATACCCAGACTTTGACAAAACATTCACATTGACGACAGACGCAAGTAACGAAGGACTAGGTGCAATACTCTCCCTAGACGGACACCCATGTTGTTACATATCCCGAACCTTGAACCCTCCTGAGAAAAACTGTTCCATAACCGAGAAAGAGTTACTAGCAATAGTATGGTCAATCAAACATTAAGACAATATCTACTTGGTAGGAAATTTAAAATTCAAACCGATCATCAAGCTTTAAAATGGTAAATGGCGTTAAAGACCCTTCATCGAGACTCATGCGATGACGGTTGAGACTCGAAGAGTATGACTATGAAATCGAATACAAAAAAGAAAAAGAAAATACAGTTGCAGACGCTCTATCTCGATTGTATCCTATCACCAATGAAGAAATTCCATCCGTATCATCCGATCTGGACGGCCCAGACTATTACGACGAATATATCGACTGGAAAATTAATATCACCCCCGCTCCAATAACTCAAAAACCTAACAGACCACACTTCAAACAAATTAGAAGAACCGAACTAGGAGACTGTAACGAACAACTCTGGTTATATCAACTAACTAAATACTTTACTAAACGACAAACTGGACATTTACAAATAGGAATAAACGACAATATCCTCGCCGCGTTAGAAAAGGTAAATATTCAACTCATGCTAAGATTCCCAACAACGAAATTCCCTCGAATTAAACTGATATTTGGACAAGAGCCGCCGATAGATTACGAAAACAAACAAAAACAAACCATACTGCGCGAAAACCATAACGAAGTAGTAGGACACTTAGGTATACACCGCACCGTGAAACGAATACAAGAACACCATCACTGGACAAATCTAGAACAAGACGTCACAGAATTCATGCGAGACTGCGAAACTTGCCAACAAGAAAAACTAAACCGCATCAGAGCTAAGGAGCAACCCGTAATAACCGACACACCCGTTAACCCTAACGATAAAATCTCAATGGACATATTCGGACCTCTCACAAAAACCAAACGAGGTAACCAATTTATCCTGTCTATCCAAGATCAATTGACCAAATACCTCGTTCTCATACCTCTAAAGAACCAAACAGCCAACTCGATCATTAACGAACTTCTGGACCACTATGTATACGTATTTTCTGCACCTAAAAGTATCCTCTCTGATATGGGACGAAATTTCATATGTAAACTGATGGACACATTCGAACAAGCTTTCAAAATCGGACACATAAAAACTACTTCTTTATACGCACCATTATACAAACCATTCGACCAAATAACTAAACAAAATTTTATGACTAGTCATATCGAGCCTTCAGTTCAAAACTTTCAACTAATCCTAGACCTAAGTAAATTAAAGACATGGATAAACTTATATATACTATAACTTTGCCACTTTTGGAAAATAATGAATGGAAAATGAATGGAAAAATTTATCCGATACCTTCCAAGCAAAACTCTGTATTTATCGCGCCTATAGTAGAAATTGACTTAATATTAACTAATTCAGAACAATACACTTTTGTCGACAACCACTACTTAGACAAATAATGTAAACCAACGGCAATCATCCACGTTTGTAAAAGAACATAACCAAGTCATAATAGAATTAATTCACCTGATTGTAGAATCGAATTAATTAATAACCAACACACAGTCAAATCCTGCGCAACTGCCGTTTTGAAACTGGAAGATTTCCATTTCAGATTGGTACCGTTACAAACTGAAAATCACTATATTATTGTTCCAACAAAAGATGCGAATCGACGTATTATGTAAAATACATAATGTTTTAAAGTTCGAGCAATCACGCTTAATTAATGGTGGAACGGGATGCATAATCACATACGACCGTAATATTATTGAAATAGAAGAATTAAGAACGGTACATATAGTTTCAAAGAAATAGACATTCCAACGCTAGAGAAAATATTAAAAACGGCCCCAAAGGTAAAAAAGGATAAACCCACAACTTTAACCAATCCAAAGTTAACCTCAACACGCTACAAACACTTACAATTTGAGCGATGTATAAAATCACTCAAAGAATATGGCATATCTATAGTACAAACATTAGGATATGTAACCCTAAGACTAGGAACAATATATATTGCATAATGTATAAATGTAGGGTTTCAAATGCCTATATCGACTAACTCCTAAAAATGTATGTATCAAAATACTCTGCCCTACCGCTCATGTAAACAACATCAATCAAACACCAACGTCACCAAGTCTTCCACCAGCCTGCAGAGCGGTCAGTTTTCAAAACATCACCGAAAATGAAGAAGGAGGGATCATTCAATTCAGACGACCCACCAGGGCCATACGCTTTAACGCAGCAAAACGAAGTTAGGAAGGGCTTCGAAACCCTTGACAGGACGGCCACGTGTTACGTCGTGTTACATCAACCGTAGTCCATCCCGCGGTCGAGATGGTCACCAGATGTTCAAGCACCCTTCTTGGAACCCTCAATAGGCTTGAGGTCCCATCATAAATTTTAGTATTTTAACAATCAAGACCCTCTAGTCTTCCAAGTGTCCTTTGTTTATAAACGTTCTTTCAAGCAGTCCTTAGATTTATTGTTTGTTCTAAAAAGACACTGAGATAGCGGGTTTTTCCCATAGGCTCTGTCCTCCACGACCAACGTTCGGTTGGGGACATCCATCACCTACCCTCATCCACTAACCTTTGGCTATCCAATTATCATCGAAGGCCGTTGCCCTCAGTTTCCTAACGAAAAGTGTCATCAACGAATCTACTTTCCTCATGTCGTAGACACACCCAATACTAGCTTTCCTCCGCAATAACACCGCAGCTGAAAATTACTTTCGAGTCAACCATCTTACGAGTTACTAAATACGAGTGACACTAAATTCGACTAACACTTTTTACGAGTTATACTTACTTACTTCATACGATTTACTTCTTACGAGACACTCTTCTTACTTCTTACGCGTCATACTAATTACGAGTCACACTAATCACAAAGCACTTCTTGCGTACACTTACTTACAAGTCACACTCCCTACAGCCAACATCACAGTTGTACTTAATAATCATTCGATCAGAATTCATCTTTAACTTTGTAACTATTGCACTCTTCGACGTAGTATCTTGTAACACTAATATCTCTGAACGTTTGTACTTTTCGCGAGAAAAGTTGTTGGAAATATAGTGTATATTGACCCTGTTAATTCAGTGTTATAATCAATTCAAACACCCCTATTATCCTAACCGGAATAGGAGATCGACTGTTTTGTGGCGTCGATTATCAAAATCGTAGCGAAAATTTACGCCTCTCGTTGACGCGTCTCTCTGCAAACGGTCGAACACCACGTTTTACAAACACCCTACATAGTTTCTCAGGCGATACCCCCTCCAGAGGGACAAAACCGTAGTATTTAAACCCTCCCAAATCAGGGCTAAACACACTTTCATTGCGACATTCTAAGTTGTTACTCTATTGAATTCATGTGATAAAATAGAACATCAAATGTAAAAGTTCGAATTTTTTACCTTGCTTATCTCCTTTCATGAAATTCGGTTAAATGGAAAGCTCCATGTATTTTAACAGGAACAAAAAAGGATTGTAAGGTGCGTTCCTACCGAAATAAAGCAGGAGAAAGACACGAAAGAACTTATTATTGCGATACTTGTTCCGATAAGCCAAGGAAAAAATATTAAAAAATGATATGTTTAAAAATGTAAATATATATAGATTATTAAAATATAATATATTTTTAGGTTAATGTTTGTATAAAGTCATTTTATGTTACCTACAAGACACTCGTCACATACGCGCAGAACCATTTCGAGTTGCTGCTCCGCCAGACTGAAAAGGTCATCAAGCGCAAAGGGTTAGAATTAGGATAGATTACAATTCCTGCCGTCGCCGGGCCGCGGCACCACCGCCGCGGCCGCCCCAGGCGGGTCGGTGGAGCCGTCACGCCGAGGAGGGTCTGGGCCCCCACTTCGGACTTGCACGACGGCTTGCGGAAAGTGGCGTTAGGGGCAGTGCCCCCCCCCCCCCTAGCGGTCCGATCGGACGGGGCAGTCTCCTAGAACAACCGGGAGAAAACGTAGTGTGCCGCGGCTAACATTCGCGAGAGGCCCCGGGACACACTGCCAGGCGTCAGGACGGCCACCGTGGGGTTTTAGTCAGTAAGAGTCCGACACTACCCCGTCGCCTCCCAGAGGGCGGCGGGGTGTCCATGAGGATTTCCCCACGTATATAAAAAAAAAAGATTACAATTCCTATTATGGCTAGAATCGAAAGAAGAAACATATATATAAGTAGAGATATATAGATATTTCGACAAAACTCATGTTGGCAACAGTGGTACTCAATGTTGCCTGCCGTTTGACCTAACGGAACCGTTAATCGAATGCGGCTGTTGACCGTAGGCATTGAGTATCATTGCCGTCGCTATGAGTTTTGCCGAACTTATGCGTTTTTACCTTGAAATCAACAGATGATATTCTGGAGATATTCTTTAGATAGATATTCTTTTCCTTAATGCTTTCCTTGGCAATAATGTTTGCTCTATGGCGTGTTAAATCGGAAAATATTATCAAAAAATGATGCGATTTAGGTGTCCTTCTCGCTTCGATCGTTATCTGAACATGTTTAACCAGTTAACTGTATTTAATGCGTGACAGGCCAAACAAAAACTTAATTTCGGTAGGTTCGACATGTGTATTCGTCATCAAACAAATCTAACTGTTACTCCCCTAGGCTTACTATAAGCCGTGTTCCTAACCGTCTTCCTTGGTACTACATTATCGCAAACAGATCGTCTTACAAGTCTCGCATATACACAACGTAGTTGAGTGTTCTTCGGTCCGTTATTTCACTTACACAAAAAGTATACGTGGTATACGTGACCATAGCCGCGAACGGTTACGAGACCTGAGTGTAGTGGAGGTTGTCTCCAAGAAAAAACAAAGGAAAAAGCCGAGGAGTAGTCAGTCTGTTGCCAGAAATCATAACGAAAACATCGAGAGGTCCAGATCAGTGCAATCACAGTCACTTTGTTATGAAGTAATCATCGAGGAGCCTTAAACTGTCGAACCGATAAAGAGTTAGTTGTTAGCTTCGCGGCATTATTTGTTACGTAGTAATCGTATTGTTAAATATTGTTTAAAAATAAGAGTTCATATTGACCCTGTTAATTCAGCGTCATAATCATTTCAATCACCCCTACTATCTTAACCGAAATAGGGGATCAGCTGTTTCGTGGCGTTGATTATCGCAACGAGAATTTACGACTCTCGTTGACGCGTCTCTTCGCGATCGCGTCTCTCCCGAGCGGTTGAACACTAACTAGAATATGATTACATTTTTGGTCAAATGTGCTGTACAAATCACTCAGGAATATGCAATTTAACACACATAAACTTCGAAAGTAAGTCGATCAATTACGAGTACAACTATAAAACCAACACGTCTCCTCTCAGCATTAAACCACGTGGCATAAACCTTGTCACTCGTTAAACTCGACAATAGACCAAGGACGATAGCGCCAATGAGACATTACGCTACACACCCTCGACCATGAACGCACAAGACGCACCACATGCGGGACGCCCACGACAGTTCGACAGTTATATGATTGGACAGAAATAGATTTCCACTTTACAAGAAACGTTGACCAAAACACACCCCCTAGACGGAAAGTTAGAATATATGAACCAAATGCTTCAAGAGACAACAGACTCATCACGAATTCACCTAAATTTAAACTCTGTTACTTACAGTTCATACTCTTCCTTTTACACTAAACAGTTCAAATAAATCTACTAAACGCAAGCTTATTCGACATATTTAATCTGTCTCCACCTTGAGCGTTAATATCGTTCAAGGTTCGCGACTTCAACTAAACAGTTGCAACCTGACTGATTGCCACCTATTTGATAGGTTACAACAGAATGACTGAAAATTTATGTTATGTTCCCATCCCTGTTATTTTTGTTGTTGTTTTAGGATCTTTGACAAATCTTTGTGCAGTATTTTCGACATTGAAAGTCCCACCTTTTTATTTAACTACGTCTACAATTAATCCTAATTCGGCCCGAAATGTCCTTTCAACCAATAATTTCTTATCTGTTTGTAGTATTTTATATTGTGGTGGGAACTTACCATTTTTTGAAAAATTAAATAACAGTAAAATATAGTAAATGGCAAATGTAAAAGTTATTCAAGAAAACGAAGTTTAGCGTTTAAAATTCGCTAAATTAGCGTTAGCATTATAATTAAATATTCCATATTTTCTCGTAAAAGTTGAAAGAAGATAAAATTTAATTTTTAATTTTGATTAAACTAAACATCTTATCTAATACGTTAACAAAAACTAGGTTACAAATTCCTCTTGTAACTTGTTTATAATCATGGAAGTCATGGTTTAATTGAAGTACATAATCGGAAATATCCTTATTGGTATTAATATGTAGGATCTTAAGACAACGTGGACCGAGATCGGATACGTGACTTCGGTTAACAAAGTTTTTATTAAACAGTCAATGTTAATACAAATTCAAAAAATAGGTCGCCGCTCACTGATCGCTTTTCTATTCGCTCTACCATATGATACTGATTATTCGACAACCGGGATTGGTAGCTCTTATAACAATCGAAATTTCCCACCACGCGTGTGTTACGTAACCGTCTGTACTCCTTGTCACGTATGAGTCATCATCTGGCTCGAGGTCGAGGTAACGTTTTTGTATTAAGTTTTTCTTTGGGAGCAGTCAGAAGGTTACCCGTAAACAACGTCCTTGATGGGAATTGATACTTTTCATTTTTCTAAAGTTAAGATGTGATTGAACATGATGAGATTTAACAAAGTACACAATACATTGCACTGCACTGAAGTAGATAACAGTTACAACTCGTATTTCGTTGCCTTTGAAGAAATCGCGTGATTAACGATTAAATTCGTTATTAAATAATTACGTTTTTATTATTAATTTTATTATTTAAATTATCAATTAATTAAATCGATGCATCCATCGATCAAACATTATCGATTTCTTGAAAACGAATAAGAAGTTAGGAAGATAATTCTTGCAGAAAACTACAGATATATTCACATAATCAGATCGCAATGACTAAAAACTATTGACTGAATGTTCCAAAAGAAACACAGTGTACACTGAAAAGCATCTCGTTTTAAAAGTGTATCGGAATATTCTTAAGAGTAACTGTACGTAAAATATATGATTACAAAAGAGCTCAGAAATAATTTTTCAAGTGGAGAATTTATGTTTGCAATAAAAAAATTCAATAATATATAATTATACTAATAATTTTCCTTACTCGTGACACAATGATCATTACGTTATGTTAGATTCATTTTATTAGTGGCAGACAATAGCTATTAACATTTTTACTTTTTTAAACTTTATCCATAGAAGATTAAATTGTAACATTTAAAAGCTTGGGCAACATTGGACAAAGTTTTAAATTATTGTTTGTATTATTGTAGTAATAATTGCAACAAATGCATCCTTCTTCGGTTCCAAATCTATTTTTCCGCAGCATTGTTTGTCGTGCATATTAACTTGTTATCAGCTCTTCTAAATGAACCGAAGGACAATAATTTACTAGTAGCGATTCTTCAATCGTGTAGACCTCGTTCGATTATGTAAATCTGTAACTTGGATGTGGTCCTAATCTTCCTTCTCATTTTAATGCCAAAAAGTATGAAATGTTGTTTACATATTATTATAGACTTCTGCTTTTATTCCAATTTTTATCTTACATTTATCTCACATCTTACATTACATCTGATTCGCTTTTCTGGCAGAGCTAATTATTTTCCAACGTCTCATTAAATAAATGCTGTGCCTTTGGTTAAGTGAATATAATAAAAATGTTGTCAATGTTCCAATTGAAAGAGCAAATGTCCAATTTTATGTTGTCATGTCGTAGGAAAAGAAACAAGGAGTAAAATCGTAGCCTTGTAACGAATACAAAGATATCAATGCATTCTCAACACTGCGTTTTGTTCGAGCTCCTATCTCATTACGCAAATGAAATTTATAAATTCACAGACTGCTAAATACAAATATAATCTTAAACATGCCGACAGGCATAAAAGAAATTATTCCTTCTCGTCTTGAAAATACCATCGAAGAAAAGGAGTCTTTTGCTAAACAAATCAAAGATTTAAGGAAAGAAAACGAATATTTGAGAATGAGATTGGAAAAAAATTTCCGATAGTAAGAAGGATTTGAAAAAAGTTAAGATGAAAAATTCTCTGGATTCAGCATTCTCGTTTTCGATTAATGCATCATTGACAAATGCGCCGGTTTTTGGTAATGCCAACCTAAAAAGCAAAATTCCTAATAGACTGATTCTATCCAGAAAAACTCGGCGGATATGCGCAGTTCTTCCTTAGCGGCATACACACAGGCAAGTGTATGAAATCCATTTTGTTCCAGTTAAGACAAGGAAAACAAAACAATTATCAACTACCAAGAACAAGGTTTTACCGCACTTGAACATCTTCCCTTTTTCCCCTGTAGTAAGAAACAAAACTCACGCGACAGTGTCAAGTATAAATACTAATTATTTATCCTTCATCAATGTATATAATGTAAATAATAATGAGGTTATCCAGTTGGTGAATTACAATAAAATTAATTACGAATTATGTAAAATTGGAGATTATTTAACTAAGATCTTGCTCACTTCAATAATATATGTAAAATACTCAAAAAGAACAAAATCGAACTCCGAACCTTTACATCAGAGTCAGTAAAATCCATAATGGTATTAATTAAAGGTTTGTCAGATAAATTTGCCCCTGAGGTTGTAAAACAAGAATTCGGAAAACTTCATATTGAAAAGATGAAAATCTTTTCAGTTAAAACTTTTGAGATAAAAAGTTCACTTCCTACAAATAGATATTTAGATATTTATTTAGTACAACTGTTTCCTAATAGAATAACACAAAAATTGTTTAAAATTAAACTACTATTATACTACTTGTTACGTCGCGTAACACAACCGTTGACCATACAGCGTCCAGATGGTCACCAGGCATACAGATCCTTCTGGGGACGCTCAATAAACCTAAGGACATATCATACATTATCGTATTTTTACCCTCCGGACTATCGAGTCTTCGGAGTTTCTCTTTTAACTATCGTGCTGCAAAATTGTCCCTAGCTTTATTGCTCGTTCCAGAGGAAACCGGTAATCGCGGGTTTTTCCTAGAAATTAGTCCCATCACTACTAACGATTGATCAGGTACGAACATCACCTCCCTACGCTCCATAACCTTTCGTCCTATCCAATTAGAATCAACTCACTTAGGTACGAAAAAGGTCATCAACGAATCCGCGTCTCATTATAGCCTGGACACACCCATCCATAGTCTTCCTTCACAACAACGACACAACCCAAAATCACTTTCGAGTCAACCATCATACCAGTAATTTCGGTCAAGTCATTTCTCTTCACATTCACTCACTTCGTCCAAGTCAAACTAACATCGTATCACAGCAGTCGGGTTACGAGTCGTCACAAACGGGGGACATTCAGTTCACATTATACGTCACACGAATCAAACTACGTATCTCGTCCAAACAACGCATTGCGAGTCGCATTATTTCTACTCAGTGGATCGGAAGGTATTGTTAGTGCAACTAATATAACGCTGTTCGACATCGCAACTTGTAACAATAACATTGCATAACTGCTGTATTTATGTAAGATAAGTGATGTAAATATAGTGCATAGTACCCCAGTTAAACCTGTGTTGTCATCCACTAACCACCCCTATTGTCCTAATCGAAATAGCGGATCAATCGTCTCGCGGCGTCGGTTATCAAATCGTGGCGAGAATTTACGCCTCTCGCTGGCGCGTTTCTTCGCGATGCGTCTCTCCGCGTACGGTTGAACAATCGTGCAGTTGACAACATATTAAAATCATCGAAATTGAAGAGGACATAACGGTTCTACAGTTTCACCCAATCAATATTTATTAATCATAAGCGAACTAGCTATCAAACATGACAATTCCCAGTTAAACTTAAAAATAAAAATTATTGTATTTTTAAAAATATCGAACATTTATTCCTTACATAAGCGATCTAATGATCAATCTTGCGTGCTTTATTGTAAATTAAAATAAATAAATTGTACATTTTATTTTGTATCGCTTAGGAATGAATTATAACTACCGAAACAGTGCAAAGCATTCTTTGAGCATATATATAACATAAATATTTGGCGTACACTTTTATCAGCCCTCTTGCTACTTCTTTTACAACCTTATCATATTATTTCACAGAGGATTGAGACTTACACGCATAAAAAATTAATTTTTGCATATAAATAAATTAAATTGACAGTTCTTCATAATTCGCTTATGAAATTAGTTATTATCCTCCTATGACGTGCAAACGTAATACAATTTAACATTTTTTAAACTGTTGCAATATAAGGATCGCAAAAAATTCCCACTTTTGTAGAATCATCCATATTCGAATTTTTCTATTCGTGAATATAACGTTGTTACAGTGAAATACACGAAAATTCTGTTTTTAATGAAAATATATCGATCCGCTGTAATTATACAATATTCTTTGTAGTATATTGTTTTTAAACCTTTGAGTCCTGATTAAATTTAGAAAATAATTTAAAAAATTGGGCTAAGATACAAATATTATTTGAGAATTGTTACATATAAAATATGAAAGATAAATTGTTACATATCTGCATTTCATTTATATAGTTATAATTTCCTTTTTCCTTCTTGAAGTTAATTCGAATTGAATATGATCACGTTATAAATTGCAATTGCAAGTTTTTTGCAATATGGCTCACTAAATCTTATTTATATAAAATTTTTGATACTGCGTTATTTATATTCCATGCTACCTGCTATTGTTTTCGATAAATAAATTTATTTATAATTTAACGCGCGTTTAATAAGTAAATAGATCCGATACAAAAGAGAGAGAAGAAATTAAAATATTACCGCAATAAATTTGTTGCACAATAACATGAGATGCAGGCGTTCATATTGCCTCTAGGTAAATTTTTCCCGAAACACCTTTTTCTACGTCGTTCTCCCATATCCCCCTTTATCATAGTTATGTTCCATTCAAATCCTTCATAATTTCTTATCCCCTATTGTAAATTCTCATATTAAGTATTTATTTATTGGTGATATACATATAATGTTCAAGAGCAGTGCGTTTCTACTTTTTGCGGCCGACTTAACAATGTTTAAAACAATAAATACTATTTTCGATGCCTTTGGTCTACAAGAAGACATCACCAGATCTCAAATTAACCAAGTGTTACATCGATCAAGTTTACTCGTAGTAAGATCCTTCTCTTCGATTCTAATATCGTTACGGTTACCAAGGTGAAAAAATTCAATGTAATTATTAACTCCAATATTGTATTTCTAGACCACTTAGCACACGTTACCGCTATTTCTTCTAAAATACTGAATTTCATTAAGAGCAGCTGTGGTCATTTTATTAACTCTTATACCTTAATCAAGCTTTATTCCTGGCTTTTGGCTCCTCACCTTGACTACACTTCGGTCACTTGGAAACCTGAAGACAAAGAGACCAGTTTAGCAGAATCTAACATTTTTTTCTCAAGTCCTTTCCTTATAAATCCGACTACTCGATGAGTTTTCGTAATCATGATATGTGAGTTACACGTCTTATGCCATAAAATTAAATTTTTTCCGCCTCAATCAGCAATCTCAGAAAGATCTACGGAGCTATAACTAACCTGAGCAGCATAACACTAGCATAATTTTGATATAGCATATACATATACCCACATGTTTGTCTCAATGTCCTCAGAACGATTGCATCATCTCGACATTTATCTTCCTCTTATCGTATAACATATACTTGTGAGAAGTTTCGTTTAATAAATAAATTAAATACAAAGTGCATATGTTTTACTATATCGTAAAAGCACTGTAATAGGTAAACATAATTTTATTGTTGAAACGTTTTTTTGAATTTGAAAGAAGTATAAGCTTTGTTTTGTTAACATTTTTTTGCTGCGTTCAAATAGCTATTCATGAAAAAGTATGACAGGAAGAGAGAGAAAGAGAGAGACAGACAGACAGACAGACAGATTTCTCTGATTTATAATTTATATATCTCGACTTGTCAGCACTTTCATTGTTTTCTGCCTGTCGGCATTTTTCACAGAGTATTTCCCGTTACAACAATGCCTTGTACATTGCATTCTGCCTATACGTAAAGATATGTGACTATGAATTGCAAACACGAACGTACATGCCGACGAAATAGTCGCGTTTATTTCCCAGTTTTAATATCAAAGGAACATCGTATATGTTGGTCGTCCCACTCAGTCCGTGAGCTCTGCTCGCTTGTAAAATTCTATTCCAACCAAATATCAGTTCCACATGCGGGCGAAACGGTTCACAGAACTCCTTCTGAAATAATTTCTTGTTCGCTCATCTATGGAACTGGTACTAGGATGGACTAGATTTTTACGAACGAGTAAAACGAGCAACGAGAACAGTGTTCCTCTGCCGTACGTAAATATATACCATGCATTGCTTTTTATAAATATTTCTTTGTTGTTAATTTCTTTCCCTAAGTAATAATGAGCGATGGCAAGAATCTTGCGGAAATTACTCAGGAAAATGTCCTTGAAATTAGTATCAGTACGACCACACTTCATAAAGAACCTACATGCCACAGCTATCGAAACCATAACGAAATAGTTTCTCAGGCAGTAGCCCCACCAGAGGGACAAAACCTTAGTATTTAAACCATCCCAAATCAGCGCCCGACACACTTTAATTGCGATACTCTAACCTGTTATTCTGTCGAATTCATGTGCTAAAATAAAATCAAATCTAAAAATTCAAGTTTTTATTCACTTTGGTTACGGAAAGTTCACACGACGCGAATTTTTTATGTCTTCGACGTGACACCAGCATATGTCAAAGTGAACGTCATTAACAAAAGTGTCCGCATTAAGGACAGAAACAAAAAGAGACAGTGTCACGTCCAGCGCTCCGCATGTGCCGTTACGCGAGGCAAGAGCTGGAACACGTGAGTAGCGCAAGTCATGAACAGACTAGACGAATTAAGAATAACGTCAATTAGTGTAAATAAACAGTACAACGGAAATAAAATACTTTAATAGACTAACAAATATATAGATATGTGGACCACGTCAGAAAGATGTGAATATGGCAGCTTATCCCAAGATATTCAAAATACAATACATTGGGATACAAGAGAAGCTTTCGTTAAAGGACTGCCGAACGAGGTGTATCTATAAGTGAAGGTGACTGGATATCAATCCTTAGACAATGCGTACCGTCGAACCGTGAGAGCGACGCAAGAATTGAAACGAGTGAGCGACAAAAGCGATACCAATGGCCAGTACGTCCGAACTATAATCGAAGCGCCGCTCGCCCTTTGAACAACAACAACAACAACAACAACAACGTTGGAAACAACCGACAGGGTCGAAGATCTATACCACCCTCGCAAAGACTTCCTCCTACATCGTACGCATCACAGTGTGTTGTAGTGGTGGATATTTATTGATTTGCAGAATACCGTGGGCGAAATGGAAGCTTCATTTCCTCCCTTTTGATATTTTTACATCATTACGTAGAAACTGACAGAATTCGTGATTCGTGATGAAATCGTAATTCGTGGAAATTCTGATCTCTCATTTCAATTTAATCGACTATGAAACAGGTTATTTTTTCCTCTTTTCTTTTTGCTAGCAGAAAAAATTCTCCTTTCTCGGAACGTTCGAGGCGTAATTTTTCTTTTCTTTCTTTTCTTTCATCACGATGTACGAAATTAGATAACGAGTCATTGGAATTATACGTACTTTAAAGGAGATTGTAGGTTCTATCTGAAGAATTTAAGCAGTTCCATATTGAACAACTAATAGGCAGAAAGAACAATTTTTGTAGATATAATATATAATAGCATAATATATAAAAATATAAATATATCATTATAGATAATAAAATAAAGAAAAATTTGGAAAATTCAATTGTAGTATTCCATAAAATCCATATAGCCCATTAATTCTGATTTTTCTATCGAATGTCACAAAATTCCAATTTTTATATCTAAAATCTCGTCTAGTTTTCGCATAAAAAACCTGTTACCAAAGTTTTCTTTGTCAAATCCCTTAAACCACTGTTCGTTTCATGTACAACGCTCTAGAATTTTTTATCAAGTGATTTGGTCCGCCGAATGTTGTTAAGAAGTTACGAAAAACGAATACATTTTTACAGAAAATTCCAAATTTCCTATCGGAGCATACAATATATTGGATTTATTTAAAATTTTTCCATTTCGCCCCCAACAATATGAAGTTTTATATTTGTATGAAATATAATAGCATTATACTTCCCCTGTTTGCGGTATGAATTCCATCAAGGGATTTCGAGAATATTCGCTGTTTTTCATCACAGTTAAAAAGTCGGATATGTTTACATTTTCTCACGAGATTCTCAGAGATTTTAGTTGATTATAAGATAATTTAAATTTCTCATTTTCTGATTACATAGCATTCAATCTATCGTTGTCGAATTATCTAGAAGACACGCAGTAATAGAAAGCCTATTCTCAACACTCCAATCAGTCAGTGACGTAAGAAGACAAATTTGAAAGAGATTCAATTAGTGGATATTGCACTTAATGACCGTGAAATAGAGGGACCTGTAATCCTTTGTAATCCTATATGCGGTCTGATTCCAGAATACTCTGAGTTTCAAGAAATATCATTAGTCTTTATCGAAAATCGAAAGGACTTAAAATAAAATAATACGCTACTAAATGTAGAGGGTGTATATTTCCGAAATATTTATTTGATATTTGTTCCCGAAATCACGGTACAAGCGGTCGGGTAGTGATTCTACGTATAAACATATGTCGAGGGGAAAAAGAGAATAACATTTCTTCGTTTAAGGCTCCGTTTTCGAAAAAAAATGAATTTGAATACCCATCAGATAATGTCACGATTCGCTTCCTAACATTGTCGTTATCTTATCTGCGCGATAACAGTTATTACTTTCCTTTATTCTCTTTTTCGTTTGAATGGCTTCATAAATAAAAAGAAGATTAGTACTTTTTAATAACCATTTTATTCATTAGGAAGCAAATCGTGACACTGTTCATGA
>JACXII010000040.1:0-46396 GCA_014737395.1 Bombus waltoni
GTTTTATTTCGTAATTACGAAACTAATTACAAAAGTTAATAACATTTTGTAGTCTATTAATTTATTTGAAATATATCATTACATCATTAAGATTTTATTTCGTTATTTTACGGTATTAACAGTGACCGTTTGTTATCAGAGTTATAATTTTCTCGTTCATAGTACCTTTGATTAATTAAGCACAAAGTAATTTTATAGATGTTTCAATTTGCTGTGCATAAATCACAATTTTTTCGCGATCACCGTTTATATTCAAGAATCTTGCACAGAAAACGTTGCGCGAATGTAATTCGACGTGTGTTGTAAATTAATAATTCAAATTAAATAAATTAATGGTTTAAATGTTATAAATTAATGGTTTAAATGTTATAAATTAATGGTAAATTGCCACAACCGTGCAATATTTAACTTTTGCGCCATTAATCCCTAAGGAGTTGTAGAAATTTCCTTAAATCCTGAAATATGTTCCGAATGCACAAAAACTTGCAAATGAATTAAGTGTGGCGAAAATTATGCGAAACCTCGTGGCGTTGCTTCAGGATAATGAAGGGGAGCTATATTGTGCGACAAGGACAGGCGTACTTCTCCATCTAATTTCACGATTATTCGTCAATTATTCTTTTCCTTGACAAAATTCATGAACTTTGAAGATCGTACGAAAAAGGTAGGACCTCTGGCAAGGTTCTAAACTACGTATAGTTCAGATCGACTACTCCCCGTAGTAGATGGCAAACTATTCCCTAGTAATTTCGTATACGTTTAAGAACGCGTATAGATGAAGACTCATTCGACGTATCGCGTCGATACAGTCCTCCTCTCTCTCTCTCTAGTTCCCTGTGGCTTTCACGGAATATGCATGCATATGTACATACGAATATATAGTTCGAAATCGAAAATATTTGACGACCTTTAAATTTTTGTCGTTACTTATCAAAGGATGGAAACAGTGAGATCTTGCGGTTGCAAGGGAATAAGGTCTTGTCTTCTCTGTGAAACTGAACATAAGATTGTGAAACCCAATCTTAAGACTCATTTACAGGTTATGTTCCCAGAAGTTTGTCTATTTTACAAATGAGTTTTCTATCGTGCGTCTGTACTTGGACAATTAATTTATTCGGTAGCATTGATATTTTTAATACTTTTTTTCTATAAAAGGTTTAAATTACTTATTTATCGTTTAATTTATCCGTCAATGGAAAGAAGAAAAATAAGAATTTAATATTTCTATATGTTCTAAATGATTTCTGTGTACTGCGCTGTATCGTCCTTCTTCAATGAATTTTTTACTTTATAATTGCTCCTTTCTTGTCTTTTTATATTCAAAAATGTTCTTATATTGTGATATTACTTGCACTGTTTCCTTTGAAAAGTACGATATCGATGGTAATTTCAGTTTTTAAAATGTCTTAACGATTATACTATATCAAAACTTGTATTATGTTGAATGGTTAAAATTTGTTATTTTATTGTAAAATTCTTACTAGACTTTGTAGAATGCGAAGAAACAAATGATTTTCTGTATGTAACTCTAATGTAGGCAGCACTCTTTAGATAGCATACATGAGTGACATAAAGTTAATGTTTTATATACAAAATATAAAAATTAACATTGTCATTGAACTAGATAATTTATTTTTTTTTTTTATAAAAATTATACATGTAGTATTTAAAATATCTTTGTACGTCTTATTAACTATTGCGGATTGTAATATTTTAGGAATATCCTAATTATGTATATTGTCCACACTGTGACAAATTGTGGCCCGGTTGGGACGCCGATCTTTACAAAAATCATCCGTATCATCGAGGAACTGCCATAGAATTTCCTGGTGTTTATATAAAGGTACTTACTTACTTATCCGTATCCGTATCCGTGTCTGTTATTCCGTTATTTTACCGTTTAATTTCTAACTCACGGTAATGTTATTAATTAATTTTTCCCTTCGAACTGATTTACATTTAAGAATATAACAAAGAGATTATTGATCGTCGATTATCGAAAAAGAAATACAAGATTTCATAGCGAAGAGAACTTGATGAAAAGTATTGCTAGAATGATAAATTTATTATTATTATTGTCTATTTATATTTGAGATAATACTCGTAAGAAATTAATTTTATCCTATTATTTTATATTTTCACTTTTATACGAAGTTGGATTTTCTAAATCCTTGGGAAATTGATTTCTTGAAGAACGCGCTTGAAAAAATACCTTGGGAAGTTTCTCAGAGTGGAAGGAGGAAACAGGTATGTCGAATCCAAATAATATACAACTATGTTTATTATTATAAAATTTCGAAATATCTATAAAGATTATGGATAGATAAGATAGGAAAGTTTAAGGAATGATTTAAAAACTCCAGAATTTTGGTCCAAAATGCAACTTCAAGAAAAGAAAGCTTCGGTTGGGTTCCTTCGATGGTTTTCCAAAATCTACTCAATTCGTGCAACAAAAATTTTGCCAAATACCCATGCTTGCTAATTTCCAAACGGTGGAACAATGTACTTTAGAGTACGATCCACTACGAGGAGCTTCGATAGATCCGCATATCGATGACTGCTGGATTTGGGGTGAAAGAATAGTTACCGTGAATGTCACGGGTAACTCGGTTTTAACGATGAGTCCTTACCATGGTCCAGTTACGAGATATAATTTAGAAAGCGTTGCAGAGTATTCCGATATACTGGAAGGCTTCGAATTTGAAACGAATGATAAAGATGAAAGTAATAAAGATATCGTTGTGAGGCTCCCGATGCCAGAGGGATCGCTTATGGTTCTTTATGATAGCGCGAGGTAAGAAAATTTTCTTAAGGACGTGGCAAAATAGTACTTTAATTATCGGGTACAACTTGAGAGAAAGTATTTTGTTTATAATATAGACAAGATAGGATATAACGAGTGTGGATTTTATTGCATTATTTACATAATTACTAGATTCTCTTCTTGTATATTTTTTATAGGTACAAATGGGAACATTGTGTTTTAAGAGAGGATGTAACTTCTAAGCGAATTTGTTTGGCTTATCGCGAATTGACTCCTCCGTATTTATGCGGCTCAGCAAATAACGAAATAGTCGAAGAACTCTTAAAGAGAGCTTCGGTCTTTCGATAAAGAGTGGTGGCTAAGGTTTGAAAATAATTTATTCCAACAAAGTACGTAATGTAAAATTTGTATGAAATATTTGTACCTCTCATTATGTATTATGGAAATATATTAAATCCTTATATATATAAATTATTTGTTTTTATGTATGTATATGTATTCTAGAAATTGAAATATATTACTCTTGATTGTAGAAAGTCGATGGCATTCTTAGCTTCGTCGCTCTTTTCATACATTGATGATGCATGGTCGTGTTAATTTTGCCAGCAAGAAGATCTTTTATTCCATCTTGAAGAGCATAAGCTGCAAACCCAGCGATCAATTGCCAGGACAAGAACTAATGACAGCGATATTGCGAACTATGCAATTAGAGTAATATATTTTCATTATTTGTTACATTAGTTACAATATATTTTTATTATTTGTTACATATTGGATGAGAAGTAAACAAATTAGTACTAGATAAATAAATTTGATAACGGATAAAATTGTTCCAGCAGAATCGAAATATATAAAACAGAGAGAGAGAGAGAGAGAGAGATAACATAAAATTTATCAAATCGTTAATACGCGATACCTTCGCATAATACGGAAAAAGAAGTATTAGGATCATAGCATCATCACTCACCACCTGAAGAACCATACAGATACTCTCTCCAAGAGCTCCGCAACAACCCAGGAAAACTATTATAAAAACATATATCACAACAACGATTAAGAGGGTTGTTAGAGAAAATTAGCTAGGATACAAAAAACGAGAGAAATCTTCGTAAACAGCATAAATTGTTGTTTTAACGGATATTATCATTGTCCCCATTAACTATAGATAAATAATTTCCACTATAATTCCATTATAAAAAATTATAGGATTTGTATATTAAAATCTGGGTCTGTGACGTAATATTATTATAATAATATAAGTGAAAAATATTACGGTAGAAAATTGAATTATTTTCATACTTTTATATATAAGTCATTAACTGCAAGAGGAATCGGTGTTGGGGGGGAGGGGGCTTAGGACTAGAATTTAACGATCGAGCGCAGCGAGCGAGCAACGCGAGCAGAACATGATGGCGATGATACGAATTGTACAAGCTTTCTTGGATCCTGTACTAAGTTCCGCATGCACAAAAGTTTACAAATTAATCAAGCCTAGCGAAAATTATGAGAAAATTCACGGCGTCGCCCCAGAATGACGATAGGACGCCGTGGATAATTAATTGTTAGTAACTTAATAATTAGACATCGATTCCGCTTGAAAACGGTGCGAGAATGTTGTCAGGGATCCACTTTTTATTATATTGGGGTTCCAAAAGTGCAGGAATTTGTCCCAGAAACAGAGCAGCAATTATCGAAAATTCAATGAATTTGAAAGAGACGTATGTCTGTCCACGATTATTCGTTGATTACTCTTTTCCCTGGTAAAATATAATACTGATTTCGATTAAAATTACAGTCTTGTATGAAGTTTCATGAAACGTCAACCAGGATATTCTTATAATCCTCCTAATCATGTATAGATCTTTGTGCTTTTATCGCGTATAAACTTTCTATGGCATTACATTTCTTCAACGATAACGATAACATACATATATATATATATATATGATCAGATCAGATGTATTCAGTCTTCTCGTAGTTTTTAGTAATAAGTTAATTTGAATGGAAAAGAGAAAGGCGACTGGCAAATGTATTTGTGAAGGCATTGACGAAATCAAGGTTCAGATATGTACAAGAGTTAGAAAAATATCAAGAGATAATATGTATATGTATATATGTATAGCAGACTAACTATAGCCATGTTTATAACGATACAACGTTAATTTTACTTTCGTCATTGACTAAACATAGAATAGATCTGACATTATGTGAGGTTTCTTATCTCACGTTCTGAAGTATCGACCTCGGGAAGGATTAGGCTGTTTCTTACGCCCCCTGTAATTTGTTGTTTTTTTTTCTTTTTTTCTTTATTTCATCCCCATTTGTAGCGACATCACAAACGAGGTACAGAATAGAGATAACACGGAATGCTTTCTCGTGTCGTGCACGTTTTGGGCATCATCTCATCTGTTTACCAGTTTCGTGTCACATGTGACGATATCGACTCGGTGTAATACTGGTTTCTATGAAAACTGGAGTCCTCTATGAAATTAAAACTAACTTTTCGGCTTAAAATTAACGCTTAAAAGTCAAGTTTAAGGGCAACGTTTAAAACTAGAACTTTCAACAAATAGAATAAATTCCCCGTTGTCCCTCACCCGTCCAATTAACTTGATTCAAATCCTAGAACTAAAATCTAGTAAAGCTAAACTAAAGGTAGATATTAGATGGAAACCTAACCTAAGGGTATATTATTACATTACAGCAAAATTTGTTAACTGATACTATAAACACTTTGGCAAATCAATTCTTCTATTTAATAATTTTACATTTAAAAGGATTATATAGGAAAGCTTTCAACTTCTCGCTCTGAATTAAACGATGTATCTTTGTAGGAGAAACGCTCAAAAAATGGACTTAGTCTAGAAGGGGTTAATTCAATGAATTTAACCACGGGCTACGTAATATTTTTCATGCAAGAACTTTCATCCGAGAAACAGACAAACATGAGGAATTACAGTGCATACTGCTGAATAACAACTCCACAGCCTTTACCGACACGCAGCCCGGCGCGCACATTTCCGCTAGAGTCGCTACGTATCTGCTCTCATTTTGTCCATAAATTGTACATCTACATCGTATTTGAAAACTGGCCTTAATATTCGTATTTTTCTTTTTTCTGAGCGCGTGCGTTCGTGTGCGTGTGTGTGTGTGTGTGTGGAGTGAAACATGTGTTTTAACCTGTCAGCACGTGCAAGACTTATGCAGTAACATATATACATATTTCAATAGTTTTGTAATGGAAGAACGCGAAAGGGCTTAAAAGAAACTTGTTTAAAGTATATCACGAGTTAAAAGAGGTTTCGTTTTGTGTCAATATGAGTACTATATTAGAAAAGATCGCTTCGATCGAAGCCGAGGTAACCTTTGTTTTATCTTCGTTCGTTTCACAGCGGTGTGCAAAAATTTCCAGTCAGAATTAATTTTTCACTTTACGTTCGAAAAGCGATATCTAAAGGAATTATAAGTAATATTGGGTACAAGGGTGTGATAAGTAAAAGAAAATAGTATAAATAGTTGTATACTTGAAATTCTTTAAAAATGTTGCTCTCAAAATATAAATTGTACGTTTATCTGGTATTTACCTGGAAACGTTTGCACGTCGCTATATATTCAAGCTCTATTAATAACGTTTATTATAATATATCTTTGTCCTTTGTAGATGGCTCGCACTCAAAAGAATAAGGCCACATCTGGTCACCTGGGTTTGTTAAAAGCCAAATTAGCCAAATTAAGACGAGAACTTATTACACCGAAAGGTGGTGGAGGTGGTGGGGAACAAGGTTTTGAAGTAGCTAAAACCGGCGATGCCAGAATAGGTTTTGTTGGTAAGTCGTAATAAAGCCTAAGTCTAAAATCGTAACTATGTGAAGCATAAAATTTACAAGCAACCAATGGAACGATCTTTGTCATTCTGCTTTGCTTGTTCCAACGATTATAGGTTTTCCTTCTGTGGGTAAGTCTACGCTTTTAAGTACTCTTGCTGGTGTTTATTCTGAAGTTGCAGCGTATGAATTTACAACTCTTACTACCGTTCCTGGTTGTATAAAGTATAAGGGCGCAAAGATACAGGTTCCCAATTAGTTACGACTATTTTACCATAGGTATACCTTTATACTATATTGTATGGAATGTCAAATGTATCTTCCAGTTACTCGATCTACCAGGTATCATTGAAGGCGCGAAAGACGGTAAAGGACGTGGGAGACAAGTTATTGCGGTTGCGAGAACTTGTAGTTTGATATTTATTGTGCTGGACGTACTGAAACCGCTTGGGCATAAAAGATTAATAGAACACGAGTTGGAAGGTTTTGGACTTCGTTTAAATAAACAGCCACCCAACATTACTTTCCGCAAAAAAGATAAAGGTGGCATCAATTTCCAAACTACGGTAATTGAACGGCTTGGAGAGGAGCAACATAGAGAACTACACGCGATACGATTCGTTTCAAATTTGTACGACTTAACAGGTCTCTTTGTACATCGTTCGTTTTGTCGGACAGAATCATGTGTAGTTTTTGTAAAATGGTTAAACGGTTATGCGCAGCAAGACTTTGTGCTAGATGAACTTAAGACGGTTGTATTATTTTACAGTGCGCACAGTCGGAACTCGACTTAGAAACAGTGAAGAGTATCCTGTCCGAATATAGAATACACAATGCGGATATCACTTTACGATATGACGCCACATCCGACGATCTAATTGATGTTATCGAGGGAAATCGCGTCTACATACCGTGTATTTATTTACTCAACAAAATAGGTAATTGCGTGTGTGTGTGTGTGTGTGTGTGTGTGTGTGTGTGTGTGTGTGTGTGTGTGTGTGTGTGTGTGTGTGTGTGTGTGTGTGTGTGTGTGTGTGTGTGTGTGTGTATGTGTGATCATTTGATCCTACTGTATTCCTCGAGTCATCTTCGGTCGAATCGTATTTTTGTATTGTTAGACAATTTCTGAAATTTGAGGAAACTAGTGAAAGAATTGTTATTGACACGTGTCTTTTTCGTTTGAATTTTACGCTAAAAATTTCTTCTAAATATCGTAAGTCTTTGTTTTGATCGATATTAAAACTGAGGAGATAGATATGTACAAAATTCGTTGACTACAGTAGGGTTAAAACGATGGAGCTTGAATTACCGATGAGAATCTTCATTATCTGATTTTTTTAGATCAGATTAGCATCGAGGAACTAGATATAATTTACAAAATACCGCATTGCGTTCCTATTTCTGCTCATCACAAATGGAACTTTGACGACCTACTTGAAAAAATGTGGGAATATTTACAGTTGGTGAGAATGTAAGTAGTATTGAGGTCGATTGATTTCACTGGGTCCTTTCTTGACAAAATCGTGCGTAATAATCGATGCGCTTATTCGATGCTGATGTTTAGCTATACCAAGCCGAAGGGTCAACTGCCTGATTATAATTCTCCGGTAGTATTAAACAGAGAAAAACGAACGGTTGAAGACTTTTGTAATAAATTGCACCGATCTATCGCAAAAGAGTTCAAATAGTAAGTATTCGCTCTATTTGAATTTGTATTGGTATTGATTTGTTCTTGATTACTAACAAGTTTTTTTATGTTTAGTGCCCTTGTGTGGGGGTCCTCTGTCAAACATCAACCACAAAAAGTCGGAAAAGATCACGTATTATGTGACGAGGATGTCGTACAGATTGTAAAAAAAGTATAATTTTCATCAAATATTCCGCGTACAGTTTCTATTAATTATCATTGAATAGATCTTTATAGATCGTTTTCTGCAATTAAAAGTATCGTAATTTTGGTGTCTATTTTGTTTCGCTTCGTACAAAATTACAGAATATTTTGGTCATAACGTAATACGAGATGCATGAAATACATGCATAAGGAAAAGATATACATATGTATATACATGTGTATATTATATGCATAATATTAGAAGCGATTGGAAATGAAGTTTTTACCGAATAAGTGTGTAAATTATTAATAGGCGCATAAATAACTTGATACGGTTTTATTTATTTTATACGAAACGCATATACACCAATCCGCACAAATAAAATACACATACGATCGAACAAGTAACAAAAACAACATGTTTCTTTATAAATTTTTCAAAATATATTCCCTTCTCTGTTGGTCTAATAACTTTTCCAAGTGTTGACATTTTAATTTTACGTCGTCACACTCCTTCGTCAAATATTGGATCGTCAGTACCTTTTGAGTCATTATCAGTTTAATTCTGAAACGTGGGAACGGAGTTCACTTGAGATTAAGATTGATAATTTGTATGATTAATTATAGATCTAACCTGCTGTGTAATTGAGCCATCGAAGTGTCTCTATTAGCATTAATACGAGTGATTTCGTGATAAAGCGAAGCAATTTTCTCCTCCAATTCTCTTTTTTCTCCTTCGATTTCTTGCCTCGCTAATTTCTTTGAGTTGTCCCTTTCCATAATTAGCCGTTTGTTTACCTAAAGGGTAAACCCCATTTCTCATTCGGGTTAGCTTCGGTAGCCAATAATTGCTGTACGACGAATTTCCAAGCATTTTCGAAAATAGCCTACCTCGTTCGCATTACTCAACTCGGATGCGTATTCCTGCAACTTGTTCTCCGCGTGTTGCAACTGAACATTGATTTTCTCGAGTTTATCCTTTGTCTGCGTTAACTTAGTTTTATGAAGCTGTTCGTTGTCTATCGCGGTTTGCAAGTCCATTTCGTATTTGTCCCTCAAAGACCTAAAGAAAAAGGGAAAAACGGCACAATTGTGTGTGTCGAGATTGCTTGGACACCAATCGGTCGAGAATCAATCGCGAATTACCGGAGCTTGCAATCAACGTTTCGTTCGAGTGTCGATCTTTCGTTTCGAAAATCTTTTTCTAATCGCTCGATGGCAAGTTCGATTTGTCGATCCCTCTCCTTGTTACACCCGTCTTTTATCTTACTCTCGGCTTGTTCAATTCGTAAGTTTTGTTGTCTCTTGTAGTAGACCAACCAAGCTTCCCATTCGGCCTTCAGTGATTCTTCGAGAGTCTTCTTCTCGTTCGAGTGTTGCTGCTTCAGGGTCTCAATCTCTCTCTAAAATTTCAAGTCGATTCAAAGAAATCGATGAAATCAACAGATACTTGAAGCTTACAATTCGACCTCTCTACCTGATACTGCGAATGGTTTTTTTGCAAACTGGCCTCCACTTCAGCCTCTCGTTTAGCTTGTTCCTTGGCAAAGTTTTCTCTGTCGCGTTGCAGCTCTTGGAAAAGTTTCATCTGTCGTCCTTTAAATTGGCTTTCTTGCTCCTCCAGTTTCTCTTGGTATCTAAACGGCATAAAGATCAATTGCACGGCATTAATCTTTCAGAAGCGAAAGATACAGCGTGACTTGCGAAACTATTCATACGCTTATCGACATCTTTTACGAATAGAACAGTACTCGCTTTATACGGAACATTTTGTAACGTTATCGGCGTTACAACGGCGTGCAACTATCTCGATTGTATTGGTAAAAAATTTTAAACGATTCGGAGGATCTATACAGAAGTTGCAAGATATTTAGTAAGAGTAGATATTTTGCAGAGGTCGCAAAACCATTTAAACGGGCACGTTTAAATCGTGCACTTGTTATCGTATTAACTTTTTACCAATGGTAAGTTTACAGCGAATATATGTTGCGACTTCTACATACGTACTATGTTTTCAGATTAGGTTCAAATTTTGCCAATATAATCGTAACAGCCGCGTCTCAAAATCGCGTTAATAAAGTTTCAAAATGTTTTCATACAAGTTTCCTATGGACGAAGTGGACGAATTCATTCGCCGGTCACTGTACGTCTAAAAATTAATTCCACACCTGTTCCACAAAATATTCTTCTCGTTGGCCAACATTCTCTCGTGACTGGCCATCAATTCTAGACGCAGTTGTTCCAACTGTTGATTAGAATGGCGTATTATACGCAATTCGGTGTCCTGTAGTTCCTTCATATGTATGTTCCTTAGCTTCTGAATTTCCTCGGCGTGTTGCTCCGTCATATAACGTAACTCGGGTTCCAAACCTTTCACAGTCATTTCCTTTTAAAATCGACGAATGAAAATTATAAATTGTTGTCATTTTGACAAAGATAGATTCGATAGCGATACAAAGCGTCATACAAGTAAACCAGATACTTAGAACCTTGATCTTTGTCGTTTTGGCCTCTATCCATCTCTCCCGTTTAATCTTCTCAGCCGCGGCAAAATGTTCTTTCGCCCGTTGCAACTCTACCATGTGCCTCTCGGTCGCAGTCCTCAAATCCCGTTGCATTTTTATTTCGATCTCTTTCACCCTCTGGGCCAACGAATTGCATTTCTCGGTCAGATCGGTTTTTTCCGAGATCAGCTGCTCGATAAACTTTTGATGCCTCTTAACTATCCCCTTGTACTTCTCGTCCTGTTGCTGCAGTTTGGAAGCGCTGCTCTTCCTCTGACTTTCCAACTTGTCGCAAGCCAACCTCCTTTCGGTCTTTAATTGTTCCTTCAAGAGCGATATGGCAGCGTTCTTTTCTTCGAGTTGCAGCCGTGCCGTAGCTAAATCCTCTTTGAACGCATGGTGGCTATCGTTAGGGGCTGGACATGTAGCGAGGATGCTAAGGACAGAAAGAGTTTCTTCAACGTCTCGATTTACGGGCGGGTATAGCACGACTATACATAACAATACCTACCTATCATAGTCCACGACGGTTTTGTTAGGCAGAGGCTGTAGGTTACCAAATATTTCCCCAAATATGGTGGTGGTGGTGGTGGTATCTATCTCTGGTATCATGTTTATCTTGGTATCATCCAGAGCATCTGTCGAATGCAAAACCTAATTTTTATAGAAACACAAGGGAACAACGCGAATAGCTCTTAATACCGATAAAATTATTATCAGCTACCCCCTTCGAGTTTGGCCAAAAATGACATTACATCGTCGTACACAGTTCCATTTGCTACATATCTCTCTTCGGATTCGTCTTTCTCTGGTTCCAGCTGCAATCAAAAAGTTTGATCGATCGGATCGAGCCAAGATAGAAGCCAGGATAGAAAGTTCGTCGCGTCGTTTCACGAACCTGTAACCGATCTATTTCTGGAATCGTGACGGCAATATCTTTCTCGAGATCACTGATCACACTGCAAAGTTGCTCGAACGAGCATGCGGTCGATTCGGCGACGTTTTGATTGCAGTCCGCATTCCCCATTTTCTCTATGATGACATTCGGATCATCGTTGATTTCTCCTCTCTCGTGGACAATATTCTCCTCTGCGAGTTTCTTTTGTTTGGACTCGACATGCTTCGATGGTAGAGACTTGTTCACGGGTGGTTTCCCGTGGATCTTAGGATGATCGATGTTAATCATAAAATAAGTCGGGACGAGGATTCGCCGTTGTTATCAAAGTTCGAGCAGGATCGTATTGACTGCTCAAGGGTTTTTCACCCCTCGTTTATAGGTGCGTTTGCGATTGTCAAGGCAATGCCAAGGTAACGCGATCACAAAACTTCACCTGTTTTCTTTTGAACAGAATAACTAGCGCGGAAAACTGAAACGATGAAACGAAATTCCATTCGATCTGGTAGATCTTACCAACTGGCTCGCGAAAATATTTCGATACTTACCATAGAAATGTTTCAAGTACGTATCGTGCGGATTATATAAAACATTTTGAAATTTCAGTAGCGCTGCAACGAGACACGACTATCGTGATTATATTGGTTAAATCTGACACCGATCTAAAAATGTATACATAAATTATAAAATATTTATCGTGTCTAAACATATGTTTGTGGAAAATTAGTATACAGCATGAATAGCAGCCATCTTAAGCGTATAATAAGCGTGAAATGTGATCTCACCGAATACCGAATACCGTTTTTTTAAAATATAATTGACCGTTATTAAACATAATAGATTCGCGGTACTATTATTTTATCTTGATTGCTTCAGACAGTATCACGAGAAGAAAACGTTAATATTACGAAATCCTATTGGTCACAAACATAGTTGATGCGTAACTAATTATTTCTTATTTAACTACAAATGAAAGGGCAACGTTATATAAGGTAGATAAAAATTGCTTCTACGGAAACACGTTAACAAGTTGGGTAACTTTAAGCGTTATGTGTTCAACGTTGAGATCTTAGAATTCTTTGGATATTAATACAATGAATATATGAATAAATGAATAAAATAATAGAAACAAATGTTACGCGAATAAACATATTTGTGTTTAGGTTCTTTAGCAGTATTTGTTTTATTTCCATCACTTTGTATCATTTTTTACAATGTAGTGTGGGCGTCGTGTCTACGCTGTATTTTGTTTGAGAACATATCGACAGAGCAGAGGGTAATGCAGAGCTCGTACGTTACCGCGCTGTTGATTGCTAGAGGGTTGCTAGAGTGCAGGCAGCACTGTCTGGGGCGACCTGGCAAAGCGAAAAGAGATCGTAGGGAACACGAGGAGGTAGTGGTCGTCAGTCGGAAGAGAGAGGCGCGCGTGGGGCGAGGTTGCCGCTAGTGAACTCGTGGTGAGAAAGAGAGCTGAGGGAGAGGGCGACGGCCAGGGTAACGGCCAGGGCGAGAGCGCGGGGGAGGGCGAGGGCGAGGGCGAAAGCGAGGGCGAGGGCAAAAGCGAGGGCGAAAGCGAGGGCGAGGACGAGGACGAGGGCGAGGGCGACAGAGAGGGCGAGGGCGACGACGAGACGCGGGGGTGGGGCTGGGTAAGGGTGAGGGAGAGGGCTAGAGGGAAAGCGAGGGTGTTTGTACGTGCACCGACAGAGAATCGATCTAAAACTAGGAGTCGCCGCAGTAACCGCTAGGAGGAAGCCACTGTTACAATTTGCCCCCATATGCGCTAGTGAAATCTTAGATCGGGTAATTGTACGGCGAGAGAGTAGCTAGAATGAGGTGTTCCTGCGAGGTGATCGCTCGCTTTCGGCCCGCCCGTTGATTCGAACTCGCGCGATACGCCACAGCGATACCGAGCTGATACAGTGCGGAAATCCACCAAACGAATCACTCCGAACTGACGTTCTACGCCGAAAAGAGAATAACACAGTAAGAGAGAGACAGGGAGGGAGGGAGGGGCAGAGCGAGAAAGAGGGGGTGAGAGAGAGAGAGAGAAACCGACACTGATTGAGAGAGAGGAAGAGGCACGAGGAGCGTGTCAGAGACAGATAGATAGACTGCGAGAAGCAGAGAAAGAGGAAGAAGTGGAAAAAGAGAAAGAGAGAGGGAAGGAGGGATAAAGACAGACAGACAGACAGATAAAGAGAGGGTGGAAGAGAAAGAGAGGGAGAGGGAGAGAAAGCAAGAGCGAAATCGAGAGTGTGAGAGACGAAGAGGGACGTGGAGGGAAAGAGAAACGGTGTCGCATCGCAAGGTGTTTCGGTATACGGTGCACGAGACGGAGGAACGTTCGCGAGAAGATCGCGAGAGGTTCGGGTCGAAGGGAAAACAAGCAAACGGTCAGGCAGAAAGGCGGAAGAGCGAGAGAAGAAAGGGCAAGAAACGCGCGGATCCAAGAGAAATCGAGAGAAACGGGCCGAGAGAGAGAGAGAGAGAGAGAGGGAGAAGAAGGAGCGGGAGTACGAGAGAAAGAGAGAGGGAGAAAAAGAGAGAGAGAGAGCGCAAGCAAGGGTGGGCGGACAGTAGTGCACGAGAGCATCCCGTCGCCACGATAATGCGACGTGCAGCTTCTTTACTCGTTCCTTCTGAATAAGTGCTTGCTGGGACGGTCCCTTACCTGCAGGGATATGACGTAATGGCAAGAGAGGTACGCATTTCTATTACATTCTCATATTCTCATTACCGATCGTTTTTGTACAACCGCGAGCTCGTTGCATCCACCGCCTGTCCTCTCCTTATCGCCTCTTCATCTCCGTAGCCCCGAGTTTTTATCCCGAATTTTTCTCCACAGTCCTCCAAGAAGGTCTCGTTCGCTCTACTTTTTATTATCCTATTAATGTACGCGCCTTCCTCGCGAGTGTACCATCCATTTCGAAATGCTTGTCGATCAGTTACGCATTCGCGTCACGGACTCACGCGTACGCACGCATAGATTATGATAACCGTGCAATTTTGGCAAACGAAAATGCCGCATACCTTCCGCTACTGGTGCATTCGTCTAGGTCTAGATTATAGTGCTTGTACACGTTCGTCTACTTCCTACGTCTTTCGATCAACGTCCTTATCCGCGAAACACTATCCTGCATTTCTCTGTCTCTCTCTCTCTCTCTCTCTCTGTCTCTGTCTCTCTCTCTCTCTCTCCCTCCCTCTCGTTCTTTCTCTCTCTCTCTCTCTCTCCCTTTCTCTCCCGAGATTCAGAACGATCTGACTGCGTACGTTGGTCAGCGCAGCTGCCCTTTTAGGTTATGCTTTCTTTCCGTTTGCGAAATCCCTTAGGATCGGCGTGGCCTCGATTCCGGTGTATAACGGTTCGGAGCGTTTAAACGATTGTTTACCAAGATCGTGCCCCGGAGGAAACTGCATCGAGTGCAATTCCGTTGCGGGACGAGAGCAACACACCGAACGAGGGAGAGCGCGGCTGGCCCTGGTCACCGAGATTCTCCGCGTTTCTTGCACCTCCTAACAGTGTTCTTACCATTGCTTCGTTTCATCCCCTTTGTATTTTCCTTACTTGCCAAGCTTTCGATATTTCTTTCTTCTACCTTTGTCTTTCCCCTCTCCTTACTTTTCTCTTTCTTTTCCTCTCTTTTTCCTTCTTTCTGACGCTTTACCCGAGAATGATTGAATCAGGTCAGTGTTTTCGACCATAAGTTGCGCTTGCGTCTGCGCCTTGTTCACTATGCGCCTCCCTGTTGAAAACTAGGGACAACCCAAACATAATATTCCTCTTTGGCTCGCATTATTCTAATATCGTTTGCGAATCCCTGTAGCCCGATCCAGATACGACCCCTTAACCCCGATAATCGAGTAATCGCTACCCTCTCGCGTTCTTGAATTCTACGCTCTGCGTTGGATCGTGCAGCCACACTCCTAAGGTGTTTAGGAAAGAAAAGTACGTTTGTTCCTTTGTAATACGCCATCGAATTTCTCCTTGATGTAGGGCCTGCTTGTAGGCCAGTGATGTTCTCAAGAATCGCAGGAAAATTTTGGCAGGAAGCAAGAATTTTCGCTTCGCTCTTTCGTTCCGCTTCTAAATTCGCGCTAAGATCTGGAAGGATACGAACTGTTATGCCGTTCGTTTTTTCTTGAGACAATCGATAGCGGCGCGACAAATTTTGCTCCAATTTGCAGGATAACGGACTCGGGAGACTGGTTTTGTTTGGTCCTGTATGTCCACTTTTGTCCTACTTTTGTCCAACAGCGCTGGCTGGTGCCGTTTATCTTCGAGTACACCAGATCGACTAAAATTTTGAAAACGCTTCCTTGTGGATACTCGTACAGACGCGTTGTGCACGCGTTCTAAATAAATTTTCAAGGAGAACGTTCAATTTTCCACCGTGATTCTCTCGCTCGTCGTTCCTTCTCGCCCAAGAGTGGTAGACGAGAAGAACAGGAACGAGAAAGTGAAAAAAGAAAAGAAAAAAAAAGAGAAAAAATATATGTAGCGCGAGCCGTTGCAAGGATATATAGATATTCGATAATAATTTCCCAGGCGAGGCGCGCGATAGGCTTTGTTTATAGTCTGTTCTACTTAGTTACCGCATATAAAACACATAGGGTAAATTACTTTCCCGTTGACCCGGTGCAGACACTCACTCCACTTAACATCTAGGCGATAAGCATTTTCCACGGCGGCTCGCACGCGGTTTTACAATTTCTTTACACGCAATTACATCTCGCTTAAAGCGATCCCCTCTCATTGACAGACCTACTATTTTCCAATACGTACGGGGCTCAACTAGCCTGCGCTTCTCTTTCTTCGGCCTGTTTTCGATTCTAACCCAACGAATTCCTCGGGCATCGACCGACACGTGAACGCGCCAATTATCCAAACTGACTTTCTGCTCCGAGCCTCCTTTTACCAAACTCTATCCTTAGCGTTCCACTGCCTGAATCCTTTGTCGTGTCCTTTACCTTTACCTTGTCCTCTTGATCGCGCTTGTAAAATGAAACTGGTAGGTTTCTCGCGGAATCGCGACTCGAACGCAAACTGCATCGGTTAATTTCTGTGCAGGAGTTACGGAGCAAGAGACCTTTTAAGATATGGGACAGCTGGCGTAACGTAAGAAAGGGACTGTGTGTTAGCAATTTCGAGGAACTGATACACCAGGGTAAGAAGCGATCGTGCCCTCCGTGAAACCGCTATCGAAAGTAACGACTCGCTGGTGCTCGCTGTGGAAAGTATACATGATGTATCTCGACGATTCTACCTTTGCTCCGAACCGGAGCCGCCTTTGCTTCGACGCTCGATTTCTCGCGATAAGCGCCGCTCTGATACACGACAATTTATATATACATAACGTGATTTCTTTCTTTTCACGACACACAAGATATTGGATTACTGGTCGCAAGGTATCGTTTTTTTTATGCAGAACATTTATCCGAATCGAATCGAATCGTCGCCGCCCGTCGTCGGACAGAGAGACAGAGAGAGCGAGAGAGAGAGGGAGTGAGAGAGAGAGAGAGAGTGATAGAGAGAGAAAAGAAAAAAAAGGAAAAGATAACGGATAACGCGATCACGAAGCGTTTCGTACGAGGTCTCGAAGAAAGAACCACAGGCGAGGAAGATCGTGAATATTCTTTCCACCGAGAGAGGCATCTAGCATCGAATCGAATCGAATCGAATTAACCCGCAGATTCGATTCGAACATCGTGAGACACTCCTCTCTCGAGCAGCGGATAAATATTACTTTGTTCGTTCGTTATTTCGCCTCGGTCTACCCTTCTTTCTTTTCGTTCGTTCCTATCGTAGTTCGAATCGACGCTGCAACGTAATGCTGTCGATCGATTATCTTCCAGTCCGACTGATCGCTGTTTCATTCTTTCTCTCTTCTCTTTCAGGTAAGGAGAAATTGGGCGTGCCTCAGAACGAGAATGTCTCCGTAGTTCTGGAATCGGACGGGACGCAGGTCGAGGACGGCGAATACTTTAAAACCCTAGCGAATAACACGATCCTGTTGTTGTTACGGCATGGTGAACGCTGGTGTCCAACTGGGGTCGACATCATACGCGCCGGTACCTATTCGAAGAACAACCATTACCTGCCGTGCATAAGTATCAAAGACACCTGGTGGTCGTCAAAACATTGATATTTTTATCGTATTTCCAACGATACGATAGAAGAACGTTTCTCTATCTGTTAATCTCTCCTACTTCTTCCTACAACCGCGATCAAAGTGAAACTTGCGTTAAATCGAAAGTGAAACATGCGATAAGTATCTGACGCTTGATCAAATCTATGGAAGCTTATAAAACGTAGTTGGAAACACGTATGCCACTTATTCTAAAATTTCAACATAGATGCGATCAAAGTCGCTTAATAAATAAGTCGCTTAACTCGGGTGTTTTCGTACATGCAATTTTCATTCACCCTCGATTATTGCTTCTTTATATACACCAGTTATTACTAATTACTAAATACCAACTACTGCTTTTATCAACTTTCGTTAACCGTATATGGTTGCCGCGGATAAAACGATAGGCGAAAATTCGATAAAAGATTTGAAGCGTGCTTTGTACGTTTGCGATACTTTGACGGCGTACAAATACTTATGCACGGTAGCGTATCTTGACGGAAAAGAGAGGCAGAATCGAGGGAACGCGTGCTGATAGGATTAACCTATAAATTAGAGCATAGGCCGCGAATAGCCGTAAGAGTACAAAATGAAAGGATTCCGTGAGAAGTAGACAAATAGGACGATTCGTTGGTGGATTTCGACGCGATTCGTCGAAAACCAAGAAAAGACACGTCGCATTAATAAGATATTCCAAGGAGCGTGCAGGCCAGTGCCTGCTTCTCTCTCTCTCTCTCTCTCTCTCTCTCTCTCTCTCTCCCTCGTCTTCCTTTCCCGCTTTGAACGCGATCAAGCTTTACCACCTTTACATCGTCCATTTCCTCGCATGGTCGGTAAACAAGTTGCAAATAACGCGATAGTCTCCTGCTAAATATCTACGCCCGAATTATTTGTATAGAGAACCAGGAAAAGAGCGGCGTGAGGGAGAGGGAAAGAGAGAGGAGAGAGAGAGAGAGAGAGAAAGAACTATAGCTTGTCCTGATGGCAAAGTGACGCGTCTTCTTCCAACGAACTGATCGTCGATCGATCGTAGATCTCGTAGATCGTAGGGTAAAGATGTAACCCGTGTTTCGCATCATTCAGCTATAGTTGAAATCACCGGGTCGTTCAACCAAAAATAGACGAATGAGCTACCTAGAAGTAGTTTCAAAGTAGTGTCAACTTGGTTGATAAGACGGTGTTTACACGATGGAACTTGGACAGAAATGAAATTGTTTAATGCAGACGATGTTTAAACACAATGTCGATCAAGTTTGCAGGTTGTAGTCGTGAGAAGATGAAAATATTCGTCCATTTTTTACCCGGTTGCGTTCTGATCGCTTCAAGCGTAGTTGCTTAATGTAAGCACCCGACGGCTTAAATCTCGCTTACATTAGGCAACGTTTCGTCCACCGTGTGGTCGATCCACTCGAAATTGTTTGCAAATTCGCCCGCGTAAACACATTGACAACAGTGGTTGAAGCGACTTGCGGTCGGTCGTTCGTTCGAAAGAAGCCCACGCTCGTCGTTCGTTCGAAAGAAGCCCACGCTCGTCGTTCATATTTCTCATCGAATGACCCGGTCGTTTCGACTGTAGTTACTTGATGTACACGCGACTTGATGCTGCGCGAAATTCGAAGAATTTAAGGTCGTCGGATGAAAAACTGCCATAATGCAATCAGGGGGTTTTAAGAAACGAAACGTTTGCAAAACGTACGTAACGTAATGACGGGGGCAACGTCAGCGGCAAAGTGAGTTTCGCGATGATAATAGCGGAGCAACAGCAGGGGACGCGAGTCCGGCGTGAATAGAAGACGGAGTATCGATTCGTAAGTACAATAAGACAAAAGTGCAGATTCGTTGAAGAGGGCGATCAGATAACGATTTGTTCCGTGAACAGCGTGGATGGTGTGCACGGCACAGCGCCCACGTTGGCTACCGCGTATCCGGCAACGAGCCGGAAAAAGATCGATACGCGTTCGTCGTAATGTACTTAGGCGAGGCAAGATACACGACATGTACCTTGCTGCGTATCGCTGGTTGGCTGGTTGCGTATCGGTATATGTAGCCAACGGTGGAAATAGGATAGGTAGAGCGACGCGTACGAGCCTAACGCGCTCACGCCCCGTCTGTCTATTGATTTCAGCGATTTCGGCAATTCCGAAAATAGTCTGCGAAACTATCCACGCCCTGGAGCTACACGATGAGACGCCGTCGTGGAAGATCATGGACAATAAGGGACGAGTCACGGTGGTGCTGCACTGGGATCAGCGTTCATCGACGTCGTCGCAGGCGCAGCAACAACAGAAAGGTCAAGACGTGCAGGCCTCCAAGTATTCGCCGACTAAGAAAACCGACTTGAGCGGTAGCCAACGGCCGCCCCTGGTCATCCAGACCAGCCTGGACAAGCTCAACTATGCAGGGAAGCTGAGTCACCTGGCGGCAGAAGTCGGCCCCAGCCGCTACACCAGCCCCCATATCACTGTGATAAATCATGACGACATGGTACGAGATCGTGATTATATTTTTATCTCGAGCTCTCTTTTCACTCTGTAGAACCGATTCACGCGAGGTTTCCGGGTAACGAGTCGATTTCGATGGCGCAGGAGACACCGAGCGCCAATGTCACGTTCCATGGAGATCCAGGACGCTGTTAAGCTGCACGATTCGAGCCCGGAAGCCTCGAACGCGTCGAGTCGCGGTCGCGTCTACCGACGTCGATACACACACAGTAGTAGCCTCGAGAAATCCTCGAATCTTCGATCTATTCAAACGATTAAAACCGCCGTGGTAACGACAGCAGCAGCAGCAGCCGCAGCTGCAGCCGCAGCCTCAACCGCAGCCTCACGGGATCCCAGGCCGTCTGGTGAAGCAGGGTACCAACTCGTTCGACAGCACCACCATCCATATCCACACGCCGGAATGCTCGAACCACATCCATCAGCCGGTGGCGAGGAACGGGAGCCCTGTCAACGGAGCGGACGGCGGTGCTAGCGGAGAATGCGACTTTCATTGTTGTGCACTGCACGAGGAGGGCCGTAGTATCGCGGCGCACAAGTCGGTGGCTACCTCGCCGATCCAGGATGCCCAGCATCAGCAGTATCAGCAACAGCATCATCATCCGCATCCGCAGCAGCAACAGCAACAAACGCAGACTCAAACGCCCTCGCCTCAGCCACCCTCCTCTTTGTCGGATGGGACAAGACGGGCGGGGCTGAGCAAAGGTCACGTGAGATTCTGCGACACCGCGGACGAGGAGACGAGCTCTCGACTTGCCGGCAACTCGGCTGCCAGCTTTCATCTTCATCATCATCACAATCATCATCAGGAGCACGATAGCTCCGAATCCGAGACCGAGAACACGATCATGGAGGACGAGATCGTGACCTCGGAGAAATTTTTACTGCTCATCGATCAGCTCACCGTAGACCAGAAGCACTTAAGCATCAAGGACATCGGTATCATCCTCGAACGGCTCAGCTCGAAGATCCTCGACGTCGAGCGGCTCGACCGCGAGAGCGAGAGCGAGGAGTGTTACAACTGGACGATTAAGGCTATTATTAGGGGAGACGTGTTGCGGGAGCTCGGAGTTATTTACAATGGAAATTATTACGCGATCTCGGAGCATCCCGGATATAAGGAGGAATCCGAGGAGAATAACGAGGATAACGAGGAGGAGGAAGAGGATAGACTTTAATATGATGCTGTTTTACTAGATAGATAGATAGATAGACAGATAGATAGATAGGTAGGTAGATAAATAGATAGATAGGTAGATAGATAGATAGATAGATAGATAGATAGATAGATAGATTATACACCTATTAATGGTTATTATTAATATAGTACGTATCGAGCTGCAGGGAGGGGGAAACGTTTAAAAGGGGCGAAGAACGCGAATGAAAAACACGAGGAATAGAGGATGATGATTCGATCGGCGGAGGGTTGAACGCACGAACATTCTCAGATTTTTTGATAGAAAATCGGGGGTGGGGAGGAAGGCCGGGAATGACGGTAAACGAGCGGCAAAACGTGATTTTTTTTTCAAAATGTTTTCATAATAAAACGAAGATCGCGTTATAATAAAAGGAAAAATCGTACGATACCTTGTAAACTTAGTTCTAAAAACGGTTGTTGAAATATGTACTTATTAAATAGTATGTATACTTGTAGGAAACATTTTTGGGATTACGGACGTTGATTCCGTAACCGTCCACAACACTGCCCTATCTAAAAAACAAAAAAAAAGAAAAAAGCAAAAAAATTGAGAGCTAGAGAAAGGAGAAAAAGGGAATAAGAGGAGAACGAAACAAGATAGAGACTCGATCTGTTTGTGGCTGTCTGTCGAGCTGTTCTGCGTTGTTTTTCGTCCCGCCCGATTTACAACGACGAACCGAAGAAACTAGAACCGAACTCTCGATTGAACGTCGCGAAACACAAATACATAGAGAGCAAACGAGAGGCACAGAGATAGACAGATAGATAGATAGGTGAGAGAGGGAGAGAGGGTGAGAGGGGCGGGTAGGGGAGTAGAACGACTACACACGATGATCACGAACAGCCGAAAAAGAGGCATAAGAAAGAGAGAGAAAGATCGGAAAGAAAGAGGATATGTACACCTCGATTTATTCGTCGTTTGTCGCCGACGTAAATTCTCTCCTAAGATTCACGGGCAAAATCGCGCTTTACGTGGCAAGACTCCTTTGAAGTCGGAATCGGGCATTCCAGTTTGCCAAAGGATTCTCGTTCTCCTTCGATCGTCGGAGCGCGAGCCGTTTCAATCGAAAGTCAAGCTACAGATAGCCTCGAAAGTTTCGTTCGAAGGAGATCGTTTGAAATGAAAATTTTGTTCCTTGTCAGTTTGTAAGAAACGAATTAAATCAACTGCCCGGCTCTCGCTATGTATAACACGCGGTACACGTACTACTACATGCGACACGTTGTTCCATTCGCGTACGTTACACACCATACATTATACATGCATATACACATAGAGATACACGAAGTACAGTCATCTGACACACAGAGAAACACAGAGAACACATGCACGCGATACGGTACATACAGAATACGGAGAACCTCATTCAGGATTTACGTTAGCGATTACGCTACGATAAGTGATACCGATACATACATAAGAGAATTAGTCGCGCCGCGGACAGGTTTATCCGGCGTACTCCGTGAAACTTTGCAATTTTAATATATTTCTATTGTAAGTATATTTGACACTGCGAACGAGAACACGACGAAAACTATTCGATAACGTACGTAGCGAAGGCGTCGTGCAAAGAAATCACACTTTATACATAACGTATATAAGTATGTATATATATATACACACATTATATATATATATACAAATGTATACATATACATATATACATACATATACATTATATATATACAAATATATGCATATATGTATATATACATGTATATATATATAAATATATATATATATATATATACATGCATATATATATAAATATATATATACATACATATACATATGAATATATATATATGTATATATACACATATATATACATATACATATATATATATATATATATATATATATACATACCTAAATTATTGCTCCGTATAGAGGGCTTGCTGCTCGAGATAAGAACCAACGGGGTAAAACGGCACGTGTGTGTACGTTGCATAGAAAGAACAACGTTCGGTTCAGTTCGTTTGGTTTTCCGGGTGAGAGCCGCTTCCTTGTGGCATGGTCTTCGCGTACCTCGTTCTGTCCTCGATTTTCTCGCGCGTTACGTTTCTCGTATCGACTAGGGGGCTGGATGCGAGGGGAACTCGACCGAACGAGGAAGACGAAGCGTGAAAGTACGAAAGGCAACGAGGATGAACGGAACAGCGAGAGAGAACAAGTTCCGAGTGCGCGCCTGTGCGAATCTACTACCGTTATGCGAGAACGAGTGCGTGTGTGAAAGAACGGAACGAGAGGAGCAAGAAGAGAAGGAGAGAGAGAGAGCGAGAAAGTGAAGGGGGGGTGGAAGTGAGAGAGCGGAAGAGAGAAAAAGTGCAAGAAAGGGCGTAGAAGAGAAAGGGAAAGATGAAGAGAGAACGAGGTAAAACGGAACGCGTCTTTTGTTGGGCGAAATGTCACTTCTCTTCTCGTGCCGACGGATGGATGTTCTTCTTTTTTTCGGCCGATTCAGTGGAACAGAGTGTGTTGCATGTGCTTTTATGAATTTAACGCTACACGACTTGTGCATCTCCCGAGGGGTGTTTCTACCTTTCAGAACCCGTTTGCAGGTTTTTTCGTATCGTAGTGCCACTTTGAATATTAATAAATAAATGAATTATTAAAAAACTGAATAAACAAACGGATAAATAAATGAATGAATAAAACAATGAGAATAATAAAGAAATAATAATTAATAATAATAATTAATAATAATAATAATAATAATAATAAAAAGGAATAAAAGGATTGTTATAAGTTGTAACTGTTGTTTTTGGTATAATGCAGGTACTGTATGCCCATTGAAAACGAACGTGGCCTCTGCCATTCATTTACGCAGCCTTCATCCTTAAATCCCTCGCGCGTTACGAGGCACACACACACGCCTTCTTTGTCGGATTTCGGCCAGGATGGCATACGCGTTTTGCGATTTTTTCCCGTGCTGAACGATTCGCCTCGAAGCGATTTCTGCTTTTTCTTTTCTTCTTTTTATTCGGCGTTCTTCGTTTTCGAGATAAGGGATCGAAGAAGATCGATCGTGAAACGGGAAGACAATCGAGGCGGGCGGGGCACGCGATATCGAAGGGATAAGAAAGGAGGAAGAGGACATCGAGACGGAGAATACAAGTAACCTCGCATTACGATTACCTCTGTATATCTGCATAGCCGCATTACGGGAAAAGGCTAGCGAGGGATAGAGAAAAAA
This sequence comes from Bombus waltoni, assembly GCA_014737395.1. Taxonomy (NCBI): domain Eukaryota; kingdom Metazoa; phylum Arthropoda; class Insecta; order Hymenoptera; family Apidae; genus Bombus; species Bombus waltoni. Next base: position 24,843 of record JACXII010000040.1, read on the forward strand.
GAAGAGAGAGAGAGAGAGAAAATGCGTGCGTGCGTGCGTGCGTGCGTGCGTGTGTGCGTGTGTGCGTGTGTGCGTGTGTGTGGCAAAGTGAGAGAAAACCATCGAATCGATGTATCTACGTTTTCATCGCTTGTCATCTCTTGCCGCGTAGCGTGTTTAAATTAAATCCTAACGATTGTTACACCGATTGATCAAGGTAAGGTTTACACGAGGGTAGGGGTGCAAATAAAAATGGCAAAAAAATGAAACGAAAAAAGTGAGAAAGAAAAAAAGAAAGGAGCGATGGAGAGAAAGGTTGAGAACGAGTCTTCCCTCGTATGAGATGAGGCGCCGCGTGTGCGTGTATTCGCGTGTATCGGCACGCGTGCACGCAAGTTAGACGAGAGCTATAAAGAGAAATAATCACAATTTACAATCCTACTATGCACTGTCGGAATGAAACATAAATTAAAGTAGCGCGAGTTAAGGTTTTTTAAGCGTTAAAAACGATGTACTGACTTTTTTAATGACGTTTTATCGCGTTACGGAGTACTATACGTACGTACATACATACATACATACATACATACATACATACATACACACACACATAAGCACACACACGCATCCATAGATACGGATATAAACAAGTACACATATAAATAGGAATATAAATGAATAAATGAATAAATAAATAAATAAACGAATAAATAAATGAATATACACACACAAATACGTACACATGCATACATACTAGCATACAAATGTCTGCGAGCGAGTGTCTGATGAACGATGCGCCAATAAACAAGAATGTAAATAATAAAGAACCATATACACATATATGATATTATCGTTGACGAAGAACCTATAACGTTCGTGGAGCCGCACGTATAACGGCTTGCAAGATTATTTCGTACATTTGCCATAAAACATTTTTACACGAATATTGCGCGTATTGTGTAAAATACTTGGATAGTTCATTAGCGTTATAATGGGACGCAACTGCCAAAATTATATTGACAAAATATCGATTCAGTCTGAAGATATACATACGTACATAGATAGAAGTTGCAACATGTTTAGCGCAAACTTGTACTTAATAAAAGATTGATAATACAGTGTGAATGGTCGTCGTCTTAAATAGTAAATATGGTCTCACTGAATACCGATACTCGTTAATATAGTGGACGATTGCCTGTTTAAATAGTTTTTCCATCTCTGCAAAATATATACTCGTACCAAACATCTTGCAACTTCTGTATACCTTTTCGGAATTGTTAAAAATTTTACCAATGCCATAAGCATGTTAGTTGGATGTCGTTAGAGTAGCAATGAAATTTCGCAATGTTTCGTAAAATATATTCGCGTAATATATTCGTAAAATGTGTCAACGAGCGTACTTTCGCGAGCCACTGAACGAACTCGTTGGAGAGGATGTTTCGCGTCGTAGATAAGAACCTTCGGTAGATTCGATGATCTACGGCCAATTTGAACGGAATAACCGTTTAAATAAACGATAGAAGCCAATTTGGCGAAGAGCGCTCGAGCTAGAGGGGAACAAGATTCGCTTTGCTCGGCGCCGCGTCGAGAGTGGCATTTTGCAAAAGCTTGACTCGCGTGGCTCGATGGTGAGAAATCTTCGCAGCCGACTCGGGTCGAGAGGGTAGTGAAAAAGTGTCAAATTTGTAGCACTCGGCTTGAAGCACCTAAAATACTGATACTAAGCCATCGTTCGATGAATCCAAAGTGAAAAAATGATGCAAAAGTACGACCGTTTATGGCAAATGTGATGAGAAAGATGCAAATGAGAAAAATGTGGATAAAGTTGACGGAGTTCGACAACTTTGCGACTTTGAATGAAATGCAACTATTTAAACGCTACTTCGTAAAGGGAAATCGTATTTAGGTATTCATATTTATTGTTAATCGAACTGCGAATTGTTAATTAATATTTATTAATTAAACGACAAACTGATGTAAGTTATTACGATGCAAATATCCCATGAAATATGTTTCAAATTATACTATGTATAATAACTGACTCTTAAAATCGGATGGGATGTAATATTCCATCGCATCGCATTGTCAACTTCGTCTACATTTTTTACAACTTTCCCGTCACATTTTCCACGAATGATTGCACATTTACACCTTGGGACCTACAGAATGATATGCCTTATTGGAACTTTAGGTGCCTGAAGGGGATACATATTTGGCTCTTTTTCATCCTTCTGCGTTTCATGTTCGCGGAATAAAACGCCAACGATGAATGAAACGGGTCGCGCTGCCGCTGTTGATCCCGAACGATGCTCAGAACGTAATACAGAAAAGTTACGGGGTAGGGCTCGATCGGAATCACTACCATTCGATAAGGTCGTAGCCGTCGGTGAGTGTTGGATCGCGAGGACTTTGCCATTTCTACTTATCGATTCAGCGTCGAGGAAGAAACGTTTCGTTCGCCCGTTTACGAACAAAGACATCGGACGGCCGGTTTTCTATTTTCTATGATCGTAAATTATTTACATCGCGCTCTTTAAAGTGGTATTAGTAGTGCGGTCGTAATACTCGTGATAAGTGGAGCACGCCGATTGTGAGACTCCGCGTTGGTAAGGCCAGGTCTTGTAAAAATTCAATCACGCGCAGATGATAATATACCAAATAACGGTGAACATTTCAAAGGATTCGTAAGAAAGTCAATCTACGTTATAAATATCTTAGCACAGCTCGCGAGCAACTCAACGAGTTGCAGTTTTTACGCGTTCAAACTAATAATTCCTCCCTTCTTCTTCCCTAATTATTCCTAATTCTCAATTTCACAACGATGGCTGCGCGATCGAAACGCGCGGCAGTATATCTCGTCGTTCGATCCACGGTGCGATTGAAATGTGTTTTCATTAAACTGAAAGCCGCGAGTCGGATAGGAACAACGAGTCTTTGGTGTGCGTGCGCTGTTGAAAGATTGATATTCGGCTTGCACCGTCCGTTCTTATCTTTTCGGAGAAAAATTCTACTCGGTTCTTAATCGCGTTGCACGAAGAGAAGATCAAGACGGCTCATCTTCAAGAGCACACGGCGCGGCGCAACGGCCGATGTTAGCAACGGTGCTGGCGTGCCTACGACGTAAAGTTATCGCTAAAAAGCTTTTATTTGGTTTCCTTAGCGGTCGAATAAATACCGAAGGCAAAAGGTGTAATCTCGCAACAGGCGACCAAGTTATTGATCCACGATGTTCCACGGCAACGTGATTCCTCCCTCCCACCCTCTCTCTCTCTCCCTCTCTCTCTCTCTCTCTCTCTCTCTCTCCCTCTCTCTCTCTCTCTCTCTCTCTCCCTCTCCCTCTCTCCCTCTCCCTCTCTCCCTCTCTTCGAACACGTCGTTTTCTTCGTGTCAACGGATTACGTCGGACGCTGTGTTTTTCTCTCCAGCCAATTCGATTCGTGGGAGAAGGTACAAGCACGCGTGTAAAAGCCCTCGGCTCGTCGAGCATCTGTTCCCTCGATGCTCGCAACTTTACTAATTTATTAGGGACGAAGAGGGAGAAGGATGGGATAGGACGGTGAAGAGAAACAGACGAAGACAGAAACGACAGATGAAGACAGGTGAAGAGAGAGAGAGAGAGAGAGTGGAGGGAAGGGGGGGAGGAAGTAGGAGGGAAATGTAGGCAATCGTCGCGTCGATTCGAGATGTACGTAGCTCGGAAATTCTCGAGGCACCGCAATTTTTCTCCGAATAAATAGCTGTCCTCTGACACGGACACGGTATTCTGGGAATGCGGTGTGAGCGCTCGAATCAGCGAAATGTATTTTAATTACGGAGTGATTTGGTGGAGTGCGAGCGCAATGTGAGCGCATTCCACGCTTCTGACGTCACCGATGCATACAGGAACATCGATTATTCGATACATCCTCGAAAGAAAATCTTTGCCGGCGAGGGGGGGGGTGTGTTTGCTCGTTGCAAAAAATCAAAGTACCTATGGACGATCGTAAAACGTGTCTTGTGTTTTTCTTCTCCGAATTGGCAGTGAAACGAATATTTCACGAATCGAGGAAAAAAGAGAAACGACGCGACGCGTGACGCTAGCTTTTCTTTTTATCGACGTCCTGCCGAAAGCTGGTCATCGACAGTTGCCGCGTCTTCCACTGGCACGAGCTACTTTTCGCTCTTCGCCCTCCGCCTTACAAATAATGTAGAAGTAGCGCGTCGGTAATCGGAAATTATAAGTGAAGCGTAAACTAGCATTCACACGTTCACTCGACTCACTGCTAGCTATTACCGCGACGGTAATTATAACGCGGGAGTGTCGAGAGGAACGGGACCGATCGAAAGGCTACGGGTTTCGTTTGATTGGCACTGCCGCCGGCGAAAAACCTTTGACCCGACCTATATATCGCGCGCAACTTTCTTCCCTTTGATTCCCTCGCATATAGCTGGCCAGAGTTTCTTGCCTTTGTGAGACGGACCTCGATCAGCCAACCTTTTCTTCGGTCTTAGCAGAACCGTACGCTCCCCCACCCCCTTTGCGATCGAATCGAATTTCACCTATTTCGCGAGCTGCAGGATTGGACACGATCGAGAGCCGCAGTAGTCGTTGACCGAAACTGATCAGTAGTGGTCGGACACGTTACTCGGCCAGCGAACACGTTCGTTTCTCGGTCGAACGTCCGACTCTCGCTGCACACATATTCTTCCTTTCCCTCTGTTTCTTTTAGTCGCGTATCTTTATTATGGAACATCGTGCCCCGCTTAAATTATTTCCTTTACTTCGATATCTTAGGGAATCACGCATTAAAACAAGTCGAGAAAGAACGTCGTACGAACACGTCGACTACTTACATTACTTACTTAAAATGCATATTGTCGGCTCAATCTCGGCGTTTTCGAGAAAAGCATTTTTCGCTTAAAGTATTACGTTTGAGTGCATGATTGCATTTGAAAATTCAGTGTTGGAGAAGGTGATCCAAATACAGGCTAAGATCTAAATACGAGCTAATCGAACTTTTACTGGCTGAACACTTTTGCTTTTACTTTAACTATAAAATTTGAAATAAATAGTACACAACATAAAGTAAATATGTTTTAAATATACGTATGTAGATTGAGATGACCATCCAGTTGCATGCGGGATTGTGCTTAGAGCTTTTCCGGCCCTACCCTACGTATAATACGAATGAAAGTTTCCTTTTACCTTTTTTTTATTTGGTTTAGCTCAAGGGCCTTGGTTTATCAAAATCATTGTGAACTTCAGGCCCACAAAAGGTTAAATCCGCCATTGGAAAATGATACTTGTTAGATTGCATTTACTCGAACATAATAAGTGGTTACAAATGAAATTGCATATGCATTTGCATAGGATTGCGATCCTGATAGTGGTAAGATATGGTTAGGTCAGATTGCATGAGTTACCGAGAGACGCCGAGCCACCCAGACCCTTCCCCCTGCCCCCAAAAGATCTAACCTAACCTAACTTTTGGACCACGATTATCCCACGCCTCGGACAAAAATGCATGTTACTCGGGGCATGCTCCCGACGACGACCTTCCCCTGTACGACATGTCTCGAGGTCGAGTTCATTGGACTCAGGGCACCCTTTTACGCATAATTACCGATTTGTATTCTATAAAAAGATAGTAAGCGTTGCTTCTAATTATTAATTCATCATTGATTTCTACAGGTAGTTTGGTCAAATTCGCATACACACTGTTGGTACGAATCGAGCAAAGTGACCCGGACACTTACACGAGCGGTAGTATACACTACTTGTACAATCTTCCACTAAATGATTTATCGTCTCTATATCCATTTCACACAATCTTCTACAGTATTGACTTGTTTGCTGTGTCTTCGTTGGAGTTTCATCGTTGCTCATCGACGAATTTTCGACGAGTTTTCGTCACGATTTACATTCGCTCTCTCTCTCTCTCCCCCTCTCTCTCTCCCTCTCTCTCTCTCTCTCTCTCTCTCTCTCTCCCTCTCTCTCTCTCTCCCTCTCTCTCTCTCTCTCCCTCTCTCTCTCTCTCCCTCTTTCTAATAAAAAATATATATATGTGTATGTATATGTATATGTAATATATATATGTATATTTTTATTTTACGCCTTCGCTCGCTTTCGATGTGGTTGACTCGTTACTTACAGAAGAACGGTTAAAGCGTATTATTAATTAACGGTTGCTGCGAAATTCCGTTGGCCCTGAACTCGCCCCCGAGAACCTTTCCATTCTGACCGCATCCCGGGGTCGGGTGTTTTTAGCCATGCACGAGAGTTGGCCGCGAAGCCTTGCCAATGGCTTTATCGCATACACCCTAAACTCATTCCGCCCTTTAGCAAATTGTAAGCTTCGCCGGCACGTGTCAATAAACAGGAATATGTCGTTAATAAACTATGGATTTCGGTTTCGGTAAACTTTGACTGAATCTCGTGTAAGTCCGTATCGAGAGAGCAGTTTCGCACGGGAGAACCGGGGAGTCGGGTTCGGTGACGCCTGGTCAACTTTAGTTGTGTTGCACGAACGAATCACTATGTAGTCGAGTGTGTCTACGGGGAAAGAAGAGGAAAGGAAGTACGCGAAATCGTATCGCGTTGGCCAAAAAGTAGCGTCGCAATTTTCGCTAAGAAACTACACCCAGTTGATGGAGATGATTGCCAACGCTATTTTAGAGTTTGATAATTCTAAAATAAAGTAATAGCATGGGAACCTCTCGTGTGGTATAACGCGGATTATCTTCAACTAGACTATAGATTGGAGCGCTATGTCGATAACGATAGACCGCGGATTTTTATTCAATTTCATATTCTTACTAATGTAACTGGACGTAAAGAAACGTAATTTACGTAAGGATTTATTTCACGCACTAAATATTCTGGCAATTGCTTCGCTTTGATTCTCCACATTATACGCAATTTATATGTCTCTTTGTAATTTTAAATTTCTCATAATGCACAAGGATCCGCAGCCTGGTTATGGCTAGACTAAAATCTTCATTAAGAAAGTTTTTAAACCATCGTTGCGCCATTCTTTCATTGCAGCGTTATCATCGTGCATATAAAAGATACTTTTGTCGTTTGTACCGCATTTTCACCTTTGTAAAAATAAAAGACAAAGTAATTGCACGGAAATACGTCTTCCCGTTGTGCATCTTCAAATCGAACTAAACGCTACAAAAATTTAATCAAACGTGATATACATTTTATTTTAAATTACACGTTAAAATCTCAGCTGTTAGCTTTCCGACTATACAGGTTAGCCTTTCGTAGGTTACAAACAGTCTCTCTTACCCGATTATATAGATATTGTTTCCTACGTTGAAAAATATCCACAAAAATATCCAGTTGCGCGAGAAAGAGAAAACAATGTCTCATCTATGCTTTCACGTTCCAATTGTATGTTGAACGTCTCAAAGCACTGGAAAGTTCTTTTTATAATTCGAAAACTTGGTTTGCTAAAATGGGAGCAACATCGAAATAGAAAAGTCATAGGACCGTTAACTTGCGTTAAAGACAGAAAAACAATCTCTTACGAAAAAATCAGTCGCTACGTATGGTATCGGTGAATCCAATAGTTTACTCGCTTCCATTCCATTCACTTTCGTTCACTGATGGTAGAGCCGCTGCTGCTGCTGCTGCTGCTGCTGCTGCTGCTGCTGCTGCTGCTGCTGCTGCTGCTGCTGATAAATAAATAAATGAAACGACGCGCTTCTCGTTGCGACAAAGGGAGTAGTAATTGTGGCAGATCGGAGGTGTCAATATTTGTTGAAACGCGACAAATTCGATGTACGAGTACATACAGAGGTGCGGTACATACGGCGAACGTAGAACGCGGACTTGGACGCCGAGGAGTTTTAATAATTTACGAGGGAAACTCCCGACGATCTGATAATCCGCCGTCAGTCATTTTCAGAAAACTTAGCCCCGAAGGTGTCCCCTCTATCTACGCTCTCGAGAAAGCGGCCTCGGCTTAGAAGGTTGGTTATCTCGGTGAATCGCGCACGTAGACCAGTCTCAAGTAAATTGATTGCAGCCTAAGATTTTACCCGGCGAAACGAGCCTATTATCGTCCACGAGAAAGTGGCTGGATAAGGCTCAACGGCTCAACTACTACCCTTTCCGCTTCCGCCAAGTCCGCGCTTACGAATCGAGGCTATATGGAATACGCTCGAACCCCATAAATATTTATTACGTATTACCGCGTTCACGATACCGGCTAATTCGAGTACGAATAAACACGCTGCCCTCTGGCGATTCCACGTGCCATCGCAGGCTTAACAAACGCCGATTCCTACTCGACTCTTGCGCGATCCTTTGAAACAGCCGATCTATTTTCTGCGTTTCCTTGAAAATGTAATTTCAAAGGTGTATTTTTTATACAAATGATTATTATTTGTACGCGAAACACGTTTCTCTCGGATCTATGTCCGTCAACAGATCCACGATACCTTCCAATCTGTTTCATCGATTAGCCTCAAACTTTATATACACCTTGGCCCGAACCAAGATCAATCGAGTCTTTATTCTTCTTTCTAATTTTACAAGCTGCCGAAATCTAAAGAAACACGGAAAGGATCGATAATCAAAGTTCGTAGCATTGGCCATTTTCTTAATTATTGACCTTTTCCTTCGTTCCATATTCCTGCTATAGCCAGTTTCTCTCTAATTAAGAATCTCTTTTCGTTTTTTATTGGACCATTGCGTACAATACGTTATATACGTAACCTTTTGTTTAGTCTAGAAGCGATTTTCAAATATTGTGTCCGTGTCTGACGAGCAGGCGGCTCTAACAGCGAGCCACGAAGAAAGAGAGAGAGAGAGAGACGGATATGGAGAGGGGGGGGGAGAACGAAGAGAACAATGCAAAAGGAAAATTATAATATCAGCGATTTCCGAAATATTCTAGAGTGCTGCAGCACGGTGGCACGTATCGAGTAGTCGCCCCTGATGCTGACAATGAGTTTTAACTTGAAAGAGAAAGAGAAGAGGGAGGAGAGAGAATTGGAACAGCGCAACGTAGGTATGCGACGAAGCGTCAAGTTGGGCGAAACGGGCAACGAGTTTGGCGCAGCTGGCTAATAATGCAGTTTATTTTAGAGCGACATATCCCGGTGAGCTATCGATACGCAGAGATCGCGCGGGCATCGTTCTCGCTGTTTATTCGGGCGAAAAAAGTTAATCGCCGAAAGTTGCTGCCGGTGGACTTTGCATCGGTGCAGCGCGGGAGAACAAATAAAGGAAATGGTGCGGAACAGATGACAAAGTACCGTGAAGATTCGGACGAAAGTTCCGTCTTTGCTGACAAGAAACGCGGAAACGGAAGACGAGGAGGAACTTGCTATGCTACGTACGAAATTACGCGCCTTCCAAGCGACTCGAGCTCGAGCTCGACGCGAAACGGACGAACGGGCGCACGATTTATCCCCTGGCACGTGTCGTTTTCTCGCGCGAAAATTGCCTGGATCGTGTTTTCCATGTGAAACGCTTACGTGCCGCGAGTTCCCCTCTAATATCCAGCAAACGTTGCCTCCGTGTATTACGTTTACTTTGCCACTCGACGTCGATAATTCGATAAGTCGTTTATCAATGATGCGCCAACCGATAGTCGACACTCGAATGTCGTCGCGTCGTCGACGTAGGAACTTGAACTTAAAAAACCGATATTATGCCGGTATAATAGCTAATAGGAAACTAGATCGAAACCGATATGCAGATTATGATTATGTCCTTAAAGCGTTTCATTTATGTTGCACATATGTAATCCATATATATATATATATATATATATATATATATACATGGGTATTATGAAAAACCGAAACAAATAGCGACATATTTTCGGTTCTTCTCTTGCAAAAGATGTTACTAGAGACGTTAGATTAAGATCGAGGTATGTTTCCTTCTCGGTAATAAAGAACGATAACGATGTATCGTTACGCGGACGCTAATGGTCTTCTTCTATAATTATCGAGGACCAGTTTAAATTTGTTTATATTCCACGTTCCACATTTATCTTATCGCTAAACCTGTCCGTCATCTGGCCCGTTTCCGGCACGAGGCGGACGACATAACGCGCTACCGACTGACTGATGTTGCAACGCTTGATATTTTAGATTTTAGACCGATATTCCGACTATTGCAACATCATAGTCTTGTTCACCTCGCAGTCACACTGTGCATATTATGCACCAAATGTGCATATTATGCTGGTAATTACTTTGGTTTGAGTGCTACAAATATTTCCCTCCTTTTCTCTCCCTCTTTCTGCCTCTCTTTCTGCCCCTCTTTCTGCCTAGAAATACGTATTAAAAGCTGTGATAAAATAGGGAAACTGAACAAATTACCGGTAAACACGGATAAACATACGTAAATATAACGGAACTGTCGTACTTTGATATCTTCGGTAAAAGTCCCGGCATTACTACTGAGATGTGGTATAAAACTTTCTCGTGTTCTAGTTTTCTGTTCGGTCGTAAATCTGTTATTTCATTCGCGTTATACAGTGGCTGACAAAAGACAGTTGGAAACGAGATGTCAATAATCGACGAGAGTCAATAATCGACGAGAGTCAATAATTTTCGTACTAAACATTTCCTGCCGTGTTTGCCAGATTAGATAATACGTTAGAACGTAGATACATCGATCTTCGGTGATCTCTCTCTCTCTCTCTCTCTCTCTCTCTCTCTCTCTCGGATTCTTTCGCGTATGTAGTTGACAGAGAACTCATCACCTGCCCACTCCGTGGCCAGATCTTTCTAGAGAAGCATCATCGTCCTGCACGTGTCACGGAGCACCGTGTACCCGAACGTCCCCGAGTCATCAGTTCCGTGCATGGTGTATCCTTGGCGGCGGATGCCCGAAATATCCAAGGACCAAAATGATTCCAATAGAGAAATTGTTTGATCGTGGAAACACTTTTGCAAACGTAGTTTTACCGCGTTTGGTCGCGACAGCGCCAACTCTACGCGTAAGATTTGTCTAGGGAGATTTGCGACACGGTATTCGCTATCGAGGCAACAATTTTGAGAATACACGCTATTTGTCGAGATTACCGCAAAGTCGTGTACCATCCCAGTGTTGCTACTCGGTCGTTGATGGTAGAAAATTAAACGTTTTTGTTAAAAATATCGTCTCTGAGCATCGCTTACTTTGAAATCTTTGACCCTTCGTGAATGAGGATTTGCGTTGTGCGAATTGCTCGGAAATTTATCCTCTTTAATGGAAGCATAAACTTTTTAACACATCAATCGGTCCGTGATATTAATTATTCATTTGTCGGGTATTATAAATTATAGTATTATATATTACCATAGCACTATTGTTATTATACAGTATTATACACATAGCGTTACAAATTAATAGTATTACATAGACGTTAAAACATGCTCGGTGCGGACTCGTCACATATTCCAGCAGCAAAATGACGTTCAGTCGCGCGTGTTTGTTTTGCACGCAAGTATAGTTGGTATATATTCCATGTACGTATGTATCGTACTTTTTAGTTGCACGCGACACTCGACAGTCACGAACGGGAAAGAGGTCTAAGCGCATCACCGCTCAGAGTCGGTATCGAGCCTAAATCCTGATGACACATTTATGGTTCCGGCTATCGACGATACAATACTCTTGCAAATGGCGCACGATGCGCCGACCTTGACACGTCCATCTCCCCTATGGACGAGTCCGACGTTAACATATTGGTAACGGTAATCCCCACTCTGGCATATGTACATACGTTACGTTCATTCATCGCTCTAGTCGAATATAGTGATAATAGAATAATGATGATGATGATGATGGTGATGGTGATGGTGATGGTGATGGTGATGATAATGATGATGATGATGATGATGATGATGATGATGATGATGATGATGATGATGATGATGATGATGATGATGATTATGATGATGATGATGATGATAATGATAACAATAACAACAACAACAATAATAATAATAATAATAATAATAAGTCCATCTTGCGAAATTATAGCGTGTTCTCTTAGCACTTATGTCTAAAACATTCTTCTTACGGAGAAAAAATTTACATTTTTACGGAGACAAGAAAGAAAATGAAACTTGAATGGAAAATCGTTTTACGTGCTAGATACTATGTGTATTTATAGCATTATGTATCAAGTAACGAGTACTATACTAAAATAAACCATTCGGATGTTTTATACATTTCTGCATATTGCCTGCAATCCGTTTACACCTTCAAATTTTCCATAAACATGAATCTCAATTGGTTAAAAATAAACGATAAAGAGATAATGAGAAATAAAATACATAAATTTTAGAATATGATAGCATAATGTGTCTCACAGCCGTGTAACATCGAGGGCGTCCGAGAGAAATTTTTAAGACGGCAAGCACGGCAAACAGCCGATGCCCTTTGATTGTCACAATCGCGGTAGTGCCCTTTGATAGTTTAGATCTGATGTACCGTTCGTTAGTAAAGTAGCTAATTGTTCACTGTCCGGATATCGTACAATTGCTCTTGCTCTATGTGCCAGCAACGAGTTTAAATAGTCACCTATCGTTTCATACGCAACACGTGCAACATTGCACTTTGTATAATCGCATAAATCGTATGAGTTAAGACAATCTCCCGAGTGTTTTTTTACGACAATGTTATGCCGTGTAACTTCTCCTTATACTCATGTACCGTGTCCCTGTCTTTTTGCTTCCTAGATGTCTACTCTCGTTCTTTTTTTTTTCTTCTTCTGTCGTACATATCCATCTTCTGCTCTTTTTTATTTCTTTTCCCCTTCCTCCGTCCCCTACGTCAATCCGTTATACTTGGTAAATAAATGACTAAATCGACAAATAAGCAATACGAAATGCAAGGATATTATGCAAATAAAATGAAAAATATAAAACAAAGTAAAACCTGTTAGAGTGTTCCGTTGAATGTAACTCCTAATGTGTATATATTCGTTACCGACACCCGTGTACGTATTATACTTTAGAGTTATTATACTTCTAGAGTCCAAGCCTACGCTTATCTCACGCTTATCTTGCGCTTATCTTGCGTTTTATGTTTGCGAGATAGAGGCTAGATCGAGGAAGAAATCGAAGAAAGCAAATCGATGAAAGAGACAAAGAGGGACGATTGCAAACGTTACCGCGTTATCCACGGTCTCCGCCGGTTTGCAGGTTACACGTCGAACGATCGGGAGAAGAAATTTTTAAGCATCCGCACTGCGTCAGAATCAGAAGATCGTTGACCGCGAAGACGCAACTAGGCTACTCGCGGTTTGCAAGCTCGCCGCTCTCACATCGACGCTCTATCTCGTAATTTATAATAACAGACGCGTTATCTAACGCGGAACGCTGCGAATATACCGAATATATAGAGCGCTTTTTCCCTGATTTACACTTTATTAATCACGAGCGAACGAGCGAACGAGCGAACGAGCGAACGAGCGAACCTTCACCGGAACGCGCGTTTCCCTTTGCAAATACGTGTCGCTGCAAAATTAATTTCCTGCCGTGGAACGGTGGCGGTCGTCGGGACTGGGTACCCGGGGCCGTAACAGAAAATCGAAATAGCCCGATAGGACGGACGATGATAATCGCGGCCCTGTATTTGCCAACTTTCGACTTGCACTCGAACGACACCGTTGCGCGAACCACGACACATTGTAAAATTTAATCAAAGGCAATTTAACGGAGAAGCAGCTATCGATTAAGACTATAGGTTATCGATACTTGACGATATATCGATAATATCGTTAAGGTATATCGTAATATGGTTAAGTGGAATGCAACGTATCGTTTGAGATTCGTTTATAGTACAACGTATCTGCCGTGTAAGACGGTGATTAGAGAAACGAAAGATGTTGTACGAAACGAAAGATTAATGCAAAAATGGTGGCTGGCAGGAGAGTGTTGCGTATTAATACTATTGTTTGTATAAAAAAAAGTGTCATCTACTTTTCATCGGAAAAGCTTGCGGTCGCTACCACTATTTAGATAGCGAACAAATTTTCCAGCGCCAACGGTTTAATACCCAACGATCTAAACGTGTTATTTGCTATTAACTATTATTAATTTCGATATTCAAAAAGTTGAAGGACGCAAGTCTGAGGCAACGTGTCGCGCTTGCTCCACCCATAGAAACTACTGACAAGAACATAGAAACATCTGACAAAAATCAGAGAAAACGTTGGTTACGTTGATTTTTGTACGGGTCGCGTTACGCGAGGGGTATCCGTACTTTCGATGCAAGTTACTGTACACACACGCACTCGAAATGAATCTCGAAATGACATACATCGTTAAAAGATATTAAAATGTTCAATTCGTATTTTATCGACGCGAAATTGTAGTCAGTATCGGATTTCATCGTTTGCCACTTTTTCTCGTCAAAATTTGCCAATGCACTCTCATCTTTTACACAATGTTCATACGTATATGTATGTAGCGTACCTATTGCTAAAGTATTGTTGTTGTTGCCCTGCCGCGTACTCTGATTACATGTTTTGTTCGATATCGTACTTGTGCGTTAAAATATTCTTTGTCATTTTACTGCTTGGAATCGACGGCGATATATCTCTGCATGTATCGCGAGGACAAAATCTTTTGGACGGTAGAACAAGATTACAACTAAAGCGCATACGTATACAGTGCCGTGAACAATCATCGACTGAATACTGTTTTTAGATTTTTCGATGTTATTAATAGGTAAATTTTATATGAAGTATATTGAAGCAAAAATTGACGAAATCGTTCGTATAATTTCATACTGTAATATGTAATGAAGCAAAACTGAACGTGCAACGATCAAAAATTGTCTTCTTTTCAGGTCTGGGAACGATTAAATTCTCTCTTTATATTAATCCGCTAGGTACGCTATATGGTATCCACTGACTAGCTGACTGAATGTTTCGTTTGGAATATCCGAATTCGACCGAACGCAATGTAAGAGAAGCGCGAGCTTCGTTTTTGTCACAGCACGTGACCCGGGATCGTCTCGGGGCTGCGACAAGCTGCGACATATCCAAAAATTAGCGAAAGCGGCGTTGAATCCCGTTTTCTGTGATCTTGCCCCGAGGACATCTCGACATCGTCGATATTTATCGATAATTTTATCGATAGTCGTGCCTCTAGTCAAGCAAGGAGAGAGCAGAGAAACCACGGTGTTTTCCTCTGTGCAACGCGTAGCCGAGCTCTGCTGTAAATTCACCGTCCCCTCGTTTCCCCGTGAAGAGAACAGCGACGGGGCTAAGAGCTCCCAAAGTTAATTTTCTACTTATTATCAGTTGATGGATGGCCGAATCGAGGGAACAACTCGCAGCCTACGCGTTCGTGCCGAAAATAGAACCGACAGTTTGCGATACGTTCGTTCAATTATCCCTCTATTCAGCTTGTCCTTCTCTTCAGGGAGATGCTCCTCAACTTTTGAATCTTTTCTCCGAACTCTCTCCCTCCCTATCTCTCTCCCCCCCCCTCTCTCTCTCTCTCTCTCTCTCTCTCTCTCTCACTCTCTTTACGTGCGAACGTCTCTCCTCTGCAAATAACATTCTGTCGCCAGCGTTCGCATTACGAATAACATGTACACTGTACACGCGCTCGTTATACATATGATACGTAGTATAATATCGCGTAAATATATCCATCGATGCGTGGCGGCGCACGCCGCCCGTTATTCTCAGCCGTAATTCGCCGGACCTGTTTCACCGTTTGCCACGATATATCTGATCGTTATTTGCCTCAGTGTCTATTAATCACCGGACGTCCGCGACAATGGAACGTGCCAATTCTCGCGAACTCGCACGAAAATCACCCATCTCTGTAATCTTTTTCCACCGCTTCTTGGTAATCGTATCTTACGTGTTTGCTCTCTACTATCTACTTATAGACCGAGATTACCACGAAGAAACTCCGTGCCTCGATCAGTCGTTCCGTCCGTGCTACACCGTATACTGTATGCTGTACACTGGCTCGCCACAGTATTCCAACACACTGAACATTTTCATGGACTATGGACTATGGATGGATTTTAAGCTATAAATGCTGCGAATTATCGGCAAACTAGCTGTTGTAGATATAGGACAAATGTTAAGCAGGAATCGAACGATTACTATTGGTTTTTCCGTCGATAAATATAAAGGTGACACGACGCACGTTTTCTCAAATGGAATCGCATAATTTTTAATTCTCTATAAAAAGTTATTCACATATCCGCATGGAGGAACCTAGCAGCCTAGCAGATATTCGAACTTTTATCTTGTACCTAGATATTTTGAACCTGTAGTACGAAGGACAAGAGAAACAAACGCGGAGGTTGTGTCTCTTGTTTGTCCTTGTATTTTATAGGAGGATTTGCAAGATAAACGATAAAATATGTATTTATATCTTATATCTTATATCTGCTACACTAATGGCTTTTCGACATGAATAGGTTAACAATTTCTTCTAGCGAATGTCAAGACGGATCGATTAACGCATTTATTAAAGTTATTGTAGTAGATGCACGAGACAGAGGTATACATTTTTCAACGAAAAATTGCTTCACCAAAGCGTTTATCCTTGATTTCTTTTTATCTTGCTTTCTCAAACCTTTGATTTATTAGGCAAGCGATGAATTGCACGGCGGAGAAATTATTAACTTGGGAAGAAAAAAATTATTGTTGTCGTTGTTATTATTATTATTATTACTACTACTACTACTACTACTACTACGTAGTCCGTGGCTTTCGGCTTGGACGAGCTTTCGGTTTTACAACTCGTTTGCCTTGCACGCTTACGATTTATCAGTCTTACAATGTAGAAAAAAAATGATTTTTCATTAAAATTATCTAAAGTTATTTAAGTTGAACGACGATCCATCTAAATTTCAAGTAAAACAACAAGTAATAAAATAGTTGATCTTTCAAATACACCACCGTTGCACGAATAACATCAGGCGAGATAAAGTAAGAGAGTGAAATTTTACATTAAATGTAATATGCATTGTAACTTTGTTCGAACGAAAGTTTATCTCGAAGCCCTGTTGCGAACATACGTCTACAATTAACGAAGGATTAATATAAAGGAAGAGTAAAGTTAAAGGTAGAAGAATCAGTGCCAACGATGATTTCGCAGTATATCGTGGTTTGTCAACGTAGCGAACAACCGACTGTTTAAACACTTTGATTATCTTTACAAACTGTACGCTTCCAACAAGTATATGGTAACTTTTATACGCAACTTCCTTCGCATCTGTTTCAAATTTTACCGGTATTAACGCGTTAGCCGTGTCTCGTTATAACGCCAACGAGACCGCAAAATATTTTCTATATATCGTATAGGTATGAAAGATGGAAAGACGAACGTCGGAATACTTTCGTGAGCCGTCGTACGAATTATACATAGGAACGAATCGAAGGATGCTGAAAATGGAGCTCGAGATTCGATTGCCGGTGTCAGCGATTCGCAAGAGGCTGGTCAGCGAAATTGCCGTACAATTTTTCGATAGAATACATCTTTACCCTCGAACCTCGGTAATAATTAAGCCAAGCGTACGCCGACAGACGGTTGTCCGACGACACGTGTCGCAGCCAATCGGCATTTGTTTTGCTGGGGGAATCCGCAGACAACGGGAGACAAAATTCACACGCAGAGACAGTTAGTTGGTGGAGAAGAACCACGTGCACACTGACAGTCGATAGTTGTCGTAAAACGCACCGTCCGCGGACGAATATTTTGCTTTTCATTCGAACGAAGAACAAGAGACGACGTCTGATGCGGGCAGATGGACGAAGAACGTGCTGTTTGCCTCGTTCTGCTATAGAGACGATAGCGGTGTATACAAGAGTGGAGTGTATTTACGTCGAAAAACTACTATTAGCACCGAAGAAAAAGAACGAGTATTTTGAAAGAGTACGTGTACTATTTTATGCTCGGTAGTATTAACGCTATTTTTCGTCGTTACAAAATGAATAATTACTTATATTTATGCGATAGCCGACTGCAAAAGCCCATCCGTACTCGAGAGAGACCGTCCCGCTCGGTGATGGCCGCGTTTCTACAAAGACAGATTCTAACGATCCGTGTGTTCCATCATCTGCGATACATCGTCGACTCATCGACACGGAGGTATAGCCGGGTAGCCGAACGCTCCTAGCGGATAAACGACACTGCCTACAGACAGTCTAGATACTACGCATCTTCCGGCGAATGGCGAATGGCGAATGGCGAATGACGAATGGCGAATGGAGACTGTCAACGGACGATGTACGCGGACACTGTCTGTCAATGTAGACGAGGCTTTAGCGTGCTTCCAGCGACTGCGTTCCACGGTCTCTGTTCCGAAAGGTCACACGGTCGCAACGACGTCCACGTCGCATGGCTTTCGGGCAGTCAGAGATAAGCGTTATATTTCTTATGGAAAGTTTCACCTTCTGCATCCGTGTTTTGAGAGAGAGAGAGAGAGAGAGAATGGAGTTGGTCAGAGGTGCAGCTTCAACAAAGTCGATCTTCGCGCACGGTCAAACAGTGACTCTAGTTTTAGTAAAAAGTTATTTTTTTTTTATCATTAGCCGTCGCCTAATTTTCAATTTGTTTCGAGCTAGAGAAGATAGGCATTGACTTTGAAATAAATTCTGAATTACCAAGCATCTGTGAATAGTTTCTAAGTAACGGTAAGTAACGAGTCTGTAGCCGCTACCCTCCTTTGAGGATACCATTTAACGAGTAACGTTTTTCCTTCTGGTAAACGGTGATATTAACCGTGAATTATGTTGTCTTTCGTGGATTTTCTATAGGAGAGTACGTATTTTCGTACGTGTTACGCCGCGTGGCTCACAGCAAACCGTCTTTCTCAACCGTCATTCCAAAAAATAGAGTACATTTAATTACAAATTGACGACACGACATAGTTTGCATCTCGCACGATACAATGTATTTTCAAACACCTACATTGTTGCGGGACATAGCCGACGTCACGCTTCGAGATATATCGATACCTCGTGAGAAAGTTCGTTACCATTCGAGAAGCCTGACGAGTCGATCATAGAAACTTCTCGATGCTGGATCATCCGATATATCACGTGACTCAGTTTCCAACGGTCACGAAGAACAAAGGACATAGGAACCAAGAGCGACAAAATCAGTTAGTTCTGTCCGAACCTTCGGAAAGCATACGTCGAAAACGCAAGCGATCTTTAAGCGCAGTCAAGGCGAATCTATCAAAGAATTCAAGTTTAATTATAACACACGTTTAATTGTATCATCGCGACGAAAATAACTAATTGTCAATTATCTTGGGAATTATTGTTG
Organism: Bombus waltoni; assembly: GCA_014737395.1. NCBI lineage: Eukaryota > Metazoa > Arthropoda > Insecta > Hymenoptera > Apidae > Bombus > Bombus waltoni. The sequence continues at coordinate 44,073 of JACXII010000040.1, forward strand.
GAAATACGTATTTTGGTATTGTTAATTAATGTCAAAATCATTACAACCACCCTTAATATCCGAAAAGAATTAAGGGAACGATTACGTCGATTGTCAATATCGTAACGAGAATTTACACCTCTCGTTGGCGCGTTTAATCGTGATCGCGTCTCTCCGTGAACGGTCGTAACAGTATGGTAATGAAAAATTTCACGAAATCGCCGATATCTTAAGGTTTCTCTTCGAGGCAACTACTCGAAAGTAGTTGATTGCTTATCCCGCGCGTTTCAGTTTTCGGAGCAAAAGTTAACAGATTCCCGCGCATTCGTCGAATTTCTTGCGGAAGCCAGATTTGCAAATCTTTGCAAACCGTTGTTTCGTGCAACTTTGAACGTACGAAGGAGATTTGAGATTTTTCTAGCTTATGGTACTTGCCTAAAGGGGCAAAAGATCGCTTGTTTAATCGCGTATAGAAATATGAGAGATATTGGACGAAAATGTAGACACGGCAAACTATGACCTCTTGTTAGTTGGAATTGCTGTTTGTCGCAACGTGCCAGGCTTTGAAATTCGTTGCCCGCGCAATGACGCGGCACGATACACCCTGGCATGGCATTACACGATATCGATAGGCGAGGCGCGTGCACCTGTTTGGCTACAGTTCGGTGATCTCGTGCCTTTACGAAGAGCAAAAATTCGGCTGCGGTTCGTAGGCGGATCGCATTCGGGACACGTGAAACAGTTATTCGCGCGTACCTGCGCGTATTTAGATCGTGGCGACTGGTTATTCTTCGAACACGATACGAGATACGATCGTGATGCGAGGTTTGCGTCGTCGGCTAGTTATATTATATCCGAGGTACGAGTCAACTCGATACGTGTACATGAGCGTATACGCGTGTTGCCAAATCACGACAGGACGGACAGACGCGGGAAAGTTGCGGTAAACGCGTAATCGAACAACGAATATAAGGGTAAAGTGCGGGGTAAAGGGTAAATACTCTCCTCCCCGTCGTCGTTAAATCCTTCCTCGAGAACGAGAGAAACGAGAGCAGGGTTTGCAGCGACAAAGAGAGATTCGACAGGGGAATCCAACGGGAGAGCGCTTTCGATGAAATTTGTTTTCTCGGTCGAAGAATATCGAGCCAACGACCATACGCGCTTCCCGCGAAAGTGTACATCGTACAGCGGAGACCTCGTTTCGCTAGTTTCCACCCGTGTTTCGCGACAAATTTGTTTCCCTTTCGTCGACGTACCGCGCCACGTCCTTGTTGCTCCCGTGGATCGAGAGAGCGTCCAGGGCTTTTCAAAATTCGAACGGTTACATATCGCTTAATTGGCCGGCGCGTTTCGACAATGTATTTTCAGCATCGATCGTTTCGTGTTATTTACGTTGGCTCACCTACCGACGAATCGAAGTCGCGAAATAAACGTTGCGCGACGCGACGAGATTGGTCGTTGTAAATAACGCGTATCGCAAAGTCGCAGCGGATGCCAGCTGCTTGTCACGACGTGTAAATTTAGGGACGTGAGATTGCGCCTGCTCCGTGTCCGTACTACGCGCGAAACTAGCAGGTAAGATGCTAGGAAATTTCGTTAGCGAGACGAGCTGAATAGGCACGCTCGATCTTGTATGCCGGTCGTGTACGTGTGTGCACGCGCGCGCACGTACACGTAAACGATAAAAGGCACGAACAAGCCGCTCGCTCTACCCTTGGAAGAGCCCTGGCAAAGACCGCCTTCTCGCCGCGATCTCGACTCGTCCTCAAACTTTTGTCCAAACAAAAGTGCTCGGTTTTCTTCCAGCTTTTTTCACTCTTTCGAAATCGATACACACACGGCAGAGACGCTCGAGAGGAGAAAGGAGAAGTCGAGAAAGGCGAGAGCCGGTGTAGCGAGAATGGTTCAGGAGGCCGCTGATCGTTAGGAGGCGATCGGTCGACGATCGCGCGACGCGATGTACGATGTGCGATGTATGAATACTGAAGGCTGTGAGAGAGAGCGGCAGGGGTGGGTGGGGGGAGAGAGAGAGAGAGATCGGGTAGGAAAATTTGTGGGTGGAAGAGCGGTGGTATCGCGGGGCAACGTCCGGGCGACGAGGTCCGGCAGGGATGCAGGTGAGGCGGCCAGTGTCCCATCTTTCGGGCGGCGGTGGTTCGTGATCGTAACGGTGGAAAATGGTGGTTCGCTCGGCCCCGGAATTTCGCATCTCTGTATCTGTGCTTGATCCGTGGCGAAGAAGGAGCCGCCGCGGTGGTCGCTACCATCGCCACCGCCACCGCTACCGGCACAGCACCGGCTCCTTCGCTGCCGCCGCCGCCACCGCCACCGCCACCGCCACCGCC
>JACXII010000040.1:46532-138093 GCA_014737395.1 Bombus waltoni
ACCACCACTACTACTAGGACCGGCAACACCACCACCGGCGAAGCGGCACCACCATCGGCGAGGCAGCACCACCGGCGCTGCCGCCACCGCGTTATTGATTTGACAGGAATGACGGGAAATGGCGCAGGAATCGATAAGAGGTGGTCCCAAGCTGATGGTGGCTCTGCGCGGGTGTACGGCGCGGGTGAACGAAGCTGGTGTAGAAAGCAGGGGTGGGAGACGGGGCGAGAGCTTGTAGAGGGGTTACATGGAAAGCTCCACCGGGGTGGGGTGCAGGGTGGGGAGGCGAGGGACGCGAGGGGTTGGAGGAGGCAGCAGAGAATATTTTCATACTCCAGACTCCCGGCGTAGGTAGAAGATGGCAGCCGAGGCGTGATTCGAGACCGGGACCTTCACTCTCTCTGGGCGCGCGCGAGTAGGGGGTATCCTTCGACGTACGGACCAGATCGCGGAAGTAGTGCGCTAGCGTGGTGCATTATCGCGTGTCGTCCAGTGTACCAGGAGATTCGCGATGTTCTAGGAGGACCCGTCGTTCTATACCGTCGGTGCCGGTTTGTCCTCCTATCGCCGCAAGCCTTCTCTGCTTTCCTCTCCTCTCTACAAAAATTCTCTCTTTCGTTCTGCGTCTGCCTTTCTCGCTCTCTCTCTCGCTCGCTCTTCCTCTCTCTCTTTCTCTCTCTGTCTCTCTCTCTCTGTCTCTCTCTCTCTCTCTCGCTCGCTATCTCACATTCTTTTGATTATCTTTCCATCTTCCTCCGTCCTTGTCCGCGTTGTTCCTCCTTTTTCGTTATTCTCTGCCTTGGCCCTCCCAGTTCGATCTCGGTATCGGTATCGGAGATTCCCTCCGGAACCTAACCCGAGTCTTTCGCTTGTTTGCCCTTTCGCTCCTTTATCCGCTCTCCCTCTTTTCTATTCCCGTTTTTGGTTGTGCGCCCCTACATACCACTCACAGCCCTCGGTTCTCGCTTTTCGCTCGCTTCTACGCTCCTACCCGAACCGCGTAACCCAGTCAGTCAGTCGTGTACTCATGATCCAACTGGCGACCAGGTAGTATCGCTGATTATGCGCGACATGAGCACCACCGCCATCGTAGTGTTTTACGAGCGTCATGTAAAATGGAATTAAACAATGTTGTTAAGACGTAAACATGTTTTGGCTACACTGTGGACTCTTTGTTCTCGTGATTGCCGTACCTGGATTTATTAGCAGCGCCGACAGCACGTCCAAGCGAGGTAACGCCTGCCTGCCTGCCTATTTGTCGGCATATCTGCCTGCTTGCTTGTTTGCTTGTGTCTGCCTGCCTGCCTACCAGACTATCCTATCCTATCCTATCCGTTTGTCTGTCCATTTCCCCCTACTATCGCTCGCCCGTGTTGCCTGTTTGCAGTCTATCATCAGTCTATCCATTTCCATCTTTGCTCGCTGCTACTAATCGTTTCTCGTGCTCCTCGCGATCGAACAAAGTGACCGAGCCGCTACTCTCCCACCGTTCCGCGGGGAAATTTCCCATCCGCGGGGAAATTTCCCATCCGTGGGGAATTTCCTTCGGACAGAGCGAGAGTAGCCAGCATGGCCATGCTCGAACAGCGATTTCTCCGCGTCCTGGGAATTCCAAGTCTCCCAACCTCCGGGCCACTCTTCCTTCCTTCCTGCCTTCCTTCCTTCCTTCCTTCCTTCCTTCCTTCCTTCCCTCTATCCTTGCTTCCTTCTCTCCCTTCCCTCTCCTTCATTCCTCTCTACCTGACGTATGCTTGTTGGCACGCAATCCTGTAATTTTGTACGTGGTCGTTGGTCGTTACGTGCCAGTTTTAGCCGCCTCCTTCGCGCACGTCTTTTCGTCTCTCCGTCTCATTTCTCCTCTGCTCGTTCTCGTAAATTCTGCTCGGACGCGGTCGTTAATCGTTCGCTAGGCTGGCATGGCGTGTGTTCCGGTTACACACGATTGCCTGTTGCAGACCGTCGAGAATATTCGGTGATTGTTATCCGGCCTGCCGGATCCTTTTTCTCATCCTCTTCCGTCGACCGATACTCAAAGATAAAGGCAGTGCTACAATATATACAGCGCGCGTTGAGCCTCCGGTGAATCATTTCCCTCCAACGCGTGTTGCACGACACGACGATAACGTTTCGCGAGTGTCGGATTGGCTGTTCTCCTCGGGGCAACTCTCTACTTTTTCACGACAAATTTCGCGCCTCTGCTTTTTACTCCATTTCCTTCTCGTCTTTTTTCCTTTGCTTTTTCTTCTTTTTTGCTTGTTTCTCTTTCTCGCCGAAAAACTCGACGAGTCGAGCGAGTTTCGTTCGAAACGAAACGAAACGAAACGGAACGGAACGAAACGAAACGGAACGAAACGAAACGAAACGAAACGAAACGAAACGAAACGAAACGAAACGAAACGAAACGGGGAAAATGGAGGTAGAAAGGAGAGGAGGAATCGTTGTGCGATCGAAGGAACGATCTCGCGATAAAATAGAGAGCGTATCTTGAATAGACAGGGCGTAATACGTAACCATTGTCGCGCATTTCCGCCGCGTTGAATCCAGAAACTGCATTATTCATAATATCGCGTTACGTTACTGTTGCGCACTTTGCATGTCGCGGATCGCCACTGTGCGTAAAACCGCACGCTTATGTTGTACGTTTTGCACGCAGACGTTATCGCTCCGTTATCTCGTATCGATTTTTCCTCGATGGTGCATGGACGTGTTCGCGCGAGATCGCGACGAGTGTATATACTTACACGCGAGCGGCACACGCTCGCTCTTCCGTAAATAAATAATCCGTCCCTCGAGCAAAACGTGGAAATTGGCCAAATTCAATTTTGTTTCTCGACCAGTACCAGAGTACAGGTATATTTAATATTACGAAGGAACGCGAGCGACCGTGTCCCAGTTGCTTTATTATTTTATTTCTAAAAGAGATATCGTCCGCAACCGGTGATTAAGACTTTGCTTTATCCTTCTCGGCCTGCAAACTCGAAATAGTAACCGCCGTCGCGTCCCGCGCATGACCGCGAGCGTGATTAATTTTTGCTCCGAGTGGCGACGTTCTGTCGCGCTATTATGTATAATGAAGTTTGCGTCACCGGCTGGCGAAGCGTCATAAACATGTCACGATACGACGATCCACATATTTGCGTATACAGACTGAATCAAGATTCGATCGATTAATCGACGTGATTAATTACCTATCCGTGCATCGCGTTATCGTTCCAACGTCACCGGATGGATTTCGGGATGGACCGTCGCTGTCGCTGCTCCGTGCCGTCGTTGCTGTCGAATCGCGCGCGCGTTACCACGAGTTGACTCGAGGGAAAAGGGGCACCAGCTCGAAAAACGAGAGGATTCGATGACGAATGGCGGTCCGCTGGAAGAGTATAGGAACGCGTGACGATGCCCGTGCACCGCCACCACCGCCCAATCGAGAAAGGAGCATAGCGACAAAGCGTCAAAGTACCTCTACGAGCACATCCAATTCCAAATACGATATGCAAGCGTAGCGAATTTTCTAGCAAATGCCGTAAGAAAGTTGTAACAAACGTGGACATAGTCGACCTGCCCCGAAGTACGTTAAACGCGTTCCATCTTGTTTCAGAAGTAAGTCGTCTAGCGCGATTAATCAGAATCGCGTTTCGTGGAATATTATAACCTCACCTCGATTCGACACTGTCGATCGTTATTAATCGTCCGTTCGAGCGATATGTTCCCGCGTGTCGCATAAATGTTCACTTTCCTTCACGAAATGGCGTCTGAATTCTTGAGGTTGTTGCGTCCGTATCGAAATTACGATCATTCCAGGCGACAAAGTTTCAATACGTTGGCTACGATTCGTTCAACTTCCGCGTCACATTTTCCGTAAATCGAATAGATTATTTGCGCGATAGCTCGGGACTCGTCGTCGAACGACGCTTCGTTAGGATTTTAAACATCCGAAGCGGTGCAAATTTGCCGTTTTCTCGCCATCCAGGCCGTCCAGGCCCTCCTCCGCGATTTTGCACGTAATATGCTCGTAATATGCTCGTAATATGTTCGTAATATGCTCGTAATATGCTCGTAATATGCTCGTAATATGCTCGTAATATGCAGGTATTTCCAGTAATCTGTTCGGGATCGCACAAATCGTTGGCCGATCCGCGACTTTCTTCGAAATCCGATTAGTTTGGCCGACTTTGGAGGACGCTTCGTTCCGCCGTTAATTACCGGATGCAACTTTTCAAGCTGATCTTCTCGAAAGAGTCCGATTAGAATCGGCAAGAGTAGCGCGCGGCTCGACTTCTCCGCTCGAAACAGCCGGCCATCAAATACCGGATTCCGCGTCGACGTTGCTTCGAAACCAGCCAACGTACAAATTGCAATTAATTTCTCGTGGGTGAACTGGTCGCATCGAATGGATGGTCGTGGACCGATCAAACGATCGCCGACAGCGGCTAAAAGTCGTCCGAGCTGCCCGGCAAGATTTTTCCTCGCTCTGCCGATGACGTTTCACCGTTCGAGTGCCGGTTAAAAGAACCCTGCCAGCCACTCCCGTTTCCCCAGCGCGCCATATTCGTCATAGGTTTACGCCAGCGAGCAATGACGTCATCGAAGAACGAGATGGGTCACGAGTGCACTGACACGCATACCTACGTGCCGCGAGACCCGATTTAAACGTATCAACGAAAACGCGAATTAAAATCGATCCACGGGCCAGTTCTCCCGGATAAAAGCGATTCGCTTCAGACCGCTTCTCTCTCTCTCTCTCTCTCTCTCCCTATCTCTCTATCTATCTCTCTCTATCTCTCTCTCTATCTATCTATCTCTCTCTCTCTATCTCTCTCTCTCTATCTATCTATCTCTATCTATCTCTCTCTATCTATCTCTCTCTATCTATCTCTCTCTATCTCTCTCTCTCTATCTATCTCTCTCTATCTATCTCTCTCTATCTATCTCTCTCTATCTCTATCTCTATCTCTCTTCACCCCTCTAACACGTACACACGGACGTACACAGGCACAAGTGCGCGCGCACGCGCACGGACACTGTTCCGTGAGAGAACAAACTCGCGCTTTCTCTCTAATTAAATTGAAATTACGCGAGATTTCGTCACGGAAGAAAGACGCATCGAGAAATCTCGATATTAATTTCCAGCGACGATCAAACGGGAGAGAGGAAGAAAAAGGGCGGTGGGAATGGGACGGGGAGAGAGAGAAAGAGAGAGAGAGAGAGAGAGACGAAAGAAGTAAATACAACGAGCTCGAGACCCACTTTTCCAGTTCCAATTAATTCCCGCGATCAATTAACAAGTGTTAGAGAAACAGATTTACGGCTGGCCAAAACGTCGGGAGGAAAAAACTTAACCGTTCATCGCGATTCATCGAGGAATAGCGTGTATCGATTATCGTGAAGCACCGAGCGAATCTACGAGCTAGAGGCGGGCGTCCTCGGGGCGGGAATCGCCGGACCCATCGCGGCCCGCTTCCTCGCAACGTGACGCGACGCGATGCGGCGCGTCGTTCGCGTGATCACCCCTAATATAGTGTTTTTCTCTTTTTCCCGCGATCCCTATCGCCAGCTACTTCGATGATACATGGACGTATTTTTCTTACGCGATACGCGTCGCGGCGTCATCGTGCCGATCGAGGTCGATTCGTTCGTCGTGTGTTACAAGTTTCGTTCGAGTTGAAGTTTCGTGGAACTGGATCCGATATCAATTTGCTGACGATCGGGCAGACCGAGCGGCGGGAAGCCATTCTACCCAGGCGATTTGGTCGAGGGGTGCTTTGGTTGGGAACTGTAGTCGAAACCAGGGGCGGGTATAAAACCGCGAGCGAGGGGCCACGAGCACGATTAAGCGTAAAGAAAATCGTGTCACGGGATATTATCGACTTTAAGGTTAACGGTTAAACATCGTATATCCGGTTTACGTGAAATTTCACCAACCATGGAACCACAGGGGAAACGGAGAATCGAACTTGCACGTTAAAATAAGTAAAAAGACGTGCTGCGTGCGAGCCACGTACGCGAACATACGTACGCGCGTCTTCGAGTCGTGGATTAAGGAAAATATTCAAAGTGTCTGCCTCGTGTCTCGATACACGCTGAATGATACACGCCTTGGCGTCGTCTGCATACGCAGCCGAAGCATATTTAGAATTTTTGTTTTTCCGTTGCTGGCACAGTAATGAACTTTCGCGAGCACGAAATACCGATCGTCTGAAATTCTGTCCGGGTCGTGTCGATCGATGTTACTCGCGAGCTTGTAGACAATGTCAAGATACGCTACAGCTATGTGTAATACAGTCGTGACATAGTCGCTGCTAAAGCGCGTACGTAGCGTAGTAATCGTAAAGCGTGCCGAGGTACGGGGCAGACGCTTTGAACATTTTCTTGAATCATTCGTGACTCGAGAACCAGACAGTGCACGTTTGTATATGCCGCAAATAGTTATCGACTGTTTCTTCGTGACGTATGCCGTATGAAAATCACGCGTTTCCGGTGACGCGTATCCACGTACGTAGATCTTTCGAAAATGAAAATAGATCGATAGAAAAAGAGTCGTTCTCACCTTTCTCGTCTTGTGTTTCTAAGATGGGGACCGATACGCGAATTTGCGATCGATTTCATAATGCAACGACAAAGATAAATACGACGAATATGTATTTTTATATGTATTTATTAATGTATTTATGTATTAACCACGAGTATTCTAGTCGTGGAGGGAAAACATTGCTTTTACCGCTGCTGTTCCAAGTAAAACATTTAACCGGGACGAGAAACATATTCGAAATTGTAACGCGTCTCAATAGAACGATAATCGACCGAAGCATCGATATCGTTGAACGCAACGAGAAAGAATCGAGACATCTGTCGTCTAAAAATAAATGAAATTTTCAATTTCTAATTTTTCTCCTCCAAATATCGATTATGCATTTTGTTTGCCAATTAGCGAAGCCTTCGATTCTGCAAATAATATCAACGAGTCTTCGAACGATAAACGATAAAAGTGTAAATTTCCCAAAAAATGGTACAACTAGAAAAACTTGTCATTCCGTTATAATTTAATTTCGATTCTACGGCAAGTGCGCTTACCGTCTGCCTGTGTCGAGTATACTTGTCGTCGTTGAAAAATAATCGCTGAAAGCCACAGCTGCACGCTTTCAAAATGAAATAAAACACTCGAAGGGTTAAAAGTGTTTGTCCCGAAAGCGCTAAAGGTGGACATATAATATTTGTACAGTAAGCCATCGATATATGTATACGTCTGGGTTAAATTTACATAGTGAATCCGGGGAACTGGATAAAACTGAGCTGGCGAAGCAGAGATTATTGCCACAAGGGTGGAGGGTGGAGGGTGGAGGCGGAGGGGGAGGGGGAGGGGAGGAAGAAACGAAGAAAGGGAGAACGACGCCGACAGATAAGAATAGAGTACGCGATAGTGGGTATAATTTGGAATAGCGCGGCGCCCCGAACCCTTGCCACAACGTCCTTGGCACTTTCCGAGAAGCTTGGTCGCGGTGGAAAGCGCAGGGTTGAGACGCGGGGCGGCAATTTTAGCGGAACGCAACCGAGCGCCAGTTGCGCAACCCCACACTTACCTAATATGTGCGCAATTCACGTAAGGCTGGAATAAAACCGGGACAAAGCTCGCCGCGTTCTTCGACCGACCGTTCTTTTCTCCATTTCGAATACCTTATCCAAATAAATAAATCCGAATATTTTGTACGCGGTGCAACCTTGTCGACTCGATTACGTCTGCTCGTAACCTGTACGCTGCTGTACGCTACAGGTGTATCCGCTCCGTGTAAGGGAGGGAGGGAGGGAGGGACGGAGAAAATGCCACCTTGTAAGTACGAAACGAAGAATTAGTACAGAAAGTAAGATCAGGTTCCAGGAAAGTTAACGACGGTATACTGATTTCTTTTGAAACAGAAAGAAAGAAAGCGTTACACAGTGAAATTGAAAGGATGTTCAAAACCGAGGAATCTTGGTAATTGTTCTACTAAAAATTTGTCAGCATATCGGTAACAGTCGTCTCTACTGTAGTAGATATATATGGTAGCTGTTTATTTATTGCGTTTATTAAACGATGGGCCGCCACTTTGTGAAATCATGTTACTTTCTTTTCTTCCTATTTTATAAACTTTGCTTGTTCGTCGCGGTATATTAACGTTACCTTAATAAGGTTTCCTTCGTCGCCACTGCCGAATAACCACCGGCTAAATAACCACTACCGCGGCGGCGTTCTCTTGATCGAAATCGAGCATTTGCCTAATTCTCGGATCGTGTTGGAGCGAGATCGTGTTGTAGGAGAACCGTGTTGCACAGGGGGATACCTCCGTCTCTTTGCCTCTACCGTTTTCTTCATCGTGCCCTGTTTCTTCCGCTCTGCGCGTCGTCGCCCTCCCGTTCTCTCGTTTGCCTAATAACTCGCTTGACAATGGGCTGCCCTAGGAAGAGAAAAAATATATTTCCTTGGAATACAAGGCGCGCGTTAACCCCCCGAGCGGTCGTGCTCCCTACAAAGGATATTGATTTTCCCACGTTTAAGCCGTTCCCTGTTATTCAATGTCGCATGTTCGTCACGATCTCGCGACAATTTACAGATTGATAAATAAATTGTTTGCACGAATAAGTGACACTTTCTCCTGCACGATAACTTGGCGATTGGACGCCGGTCGAACATTGTTGCGTCGATCGTAAAAAGGAGGGAAAGTCAAGTATATCAAGTATATATACTTTATATATATATATATATATATATATAATATATAATATATATAATATATATAATATATAAAGTATATATACGCCAGCTTGGCCAGTGAGATAATAGATGAAAGGAATATCGAAGGAGATAGATAACGTCGCTCGCTTGTTTTCCCTGCCATCGATGTAACAAAGTTAAACGGTTTCCAGGCGGTAAGTCGTCATACGTGAAAAGTAATCGCCGTCTGTGGAATTATCTGCCGCGGAGAGGCGGTAGTAGGATCGCGCGACACTTGTATCCGAGAGACGGTGTGTTTCGGAAAAGCTGACGTAAATATCCGAGTGGGAAATCAATCGATTCGTGCGAAGCAATTAATCAAGTCGGCCGCCGACAAAACGATGCCTCGTAGGAGAGTTTCCGGCGTTCTTGTCTCGAGCAAGATCCGCGAGATTGAAATGGCAGAGCGCCAGTTCTAATATATTGGCCTTGCAGGTACTTTTAATACATGAACTTTTGGCCGATTTTTCGGCCGGAAAAGGGGACGAAGGGTCTTGTGTTGCGACGAGAACACGCCAGTACCCGCCCTCTGTTACTCTCCCCTTTTCCCTTCTCGACACTGTTACCACGCTACCACGTACTTGCGTGCGCGGTGTTGCAGCCTGCAGCTTATATCTAATATAACTTACATATGCGAGTGGACTTGAGCGGTAAGGCGACCGATTCGTCGACTATTTGCTAGCGTTGCGAAGGATAAGAACGGTTATCGTTGGTCGAAAGTTTCTCTTACGAGTATATTAGCGACGATACATCAGCGGCGACGATCGTGAACTCGCGTCGAAGCTGCCGTCCGAAACGAATTTTGCAGATTTCATCGATACGCGCGGCGCGCCTTCCCGTGCGTCACCGCCGTTCCAAACGCGTTTCCACTCGCTGCTGTAAATCGAGCGCATCGCGCGAACCGTCGATTCGAGATAACGTGGTGACGAACGAGCCACGTTCGCCAATCCGTTAAATACACGCCGAGTTCGTTAGATCCCGCGCGAAAACCAGCCGATTCGTATGTTAATACCGTTATGATCGTTAGTCTACGTCTCTGTCTCGATAACCTACAAACTTTCGTTTCGGTCGAGACGATAGGTTTTTTCCCCTCAAAGGTCATCAGCTTTCGGCATCGATGCGCACACACGCGCTGGTTTATCAAGCGCGGAGATCGCGACACAACGTCCCCGATCCCCGACAGGTGTGCAATTTTCTCTGCATTCGTCACTGAGAATTACAAATTAGAACGACCTAATGTTCATAGAATCGTCAGCGTGATTCGTCGAATCGACCCGCGGCCACGGCTTTGCCTACAATTTTCATGGCGTGGACGAACGCGAAAAGGGGGACCTCCTGGTCCAAGGATACGTGTCCGCTGCTCTTAAATTACGTGTCCGCTGCTCTTAAATTACGTGTCCGCTGCTCTTAAATTACGCGTCCACTCGAGAATGCATACCTAAAAAGTGTTCCGCTCTCGGAGAGTAACGGCAGAGTCGATAGCGAGCTACTCTCGGGTACTCGGGGAATGCGTCCGTTTGACTTTCGCGTGCGGTACGTGACGCTCTCCACATCCGACGAATTTCCGACGAATTTCCGACGAATTTCCTTCGATTCGCGTTCGGTCGTAAGTTGTAAGGATTTGGTTTGCCGTAATTGGTTCGTGCCGGTTTTTTGCTTTAAAGCCCCTACGTTCTAGGATTCCGCTGTGTCGTATCGAAACGACTCTCGTTGCCCGAGGGGACAAACCGTGTGTCGTCCCTGTAATTCACCGGGTCGGGATTCCGCGTTTCGAAAGGAATAACTCTACCGAGGATAGTAGGCGAAAGAAACGAGCCTGTACGATATCGGTTAATGGAGCGATGCCTTCGGGGAAGCTAGATATTATCGTCACTTCGACCCCGTTAGATTTATTTCCACGCGTCGCCCCTTTCAAGCGGAATAAGCACATTTACCCTCCGCGAGCTGCCTGGATTTCAGAATTCACCCTTCTCCCTACCTCTGCCTTCTCTCTCTCTTTCTCTCTCTCTCTCTGTCTCTGTCTGTCTGTCTGTCCATCTGTCCGTCTGTCCGTCTGTCCGTCTCTTTCTCTCTCTCTCTCTCTCTCTCTCTCTCTCTCTCTCCCTCCCTCTCTGTCTCTGTCTCTGCCTACCCCGGCCCCTCAGACTCGACGACTCTAATCGTGCAAATAACGTTACTCCAGCCCCCGTACCCCTCGGCGGCCCGAACAAATCGATTCCAGCTACCGATCGCTGTTCCCGTTTCTTCTTCGCTTCCGCTGCTTCGATTCCACGGTCCTTCTCTCTCGGAATTGCGCGACAGCTGATATTCTAGCCACGGCCCTCGAGTCGATACCGAACCAACCGGTCGCCTAATAACCTACCAAGCAAGTTGCTTCCGCGATTCTTGCCCCGCGGCCTTGTTTCGCGTCTGTTCGACGAAACAGACTCTGATCGTTGCATACCCGTGCAACTCTGACGACGTCAGAACGGAATATCCGTTCGATCGATAATCGGAACGTTTCTCCCAGACGACGCTCCAACCGCAAAGATAAAACGACGTATTCCTTTTATCGTACAGCGTGCTGCATGCTAGTGGAGATATACCGTGGTGTAAAATTCGAACGAACGACGGGTCATCTTTGTAAATAATTGGTACGTGTAAAATAGGTAGCTTGAAAGGTGATATCACCGATACCTCCCTCCGTCGTTGCCACTGTATAAAACAACGCTTTAGACGGACTAAGCGAGTATAGACATATTTATTTATTTTACCTGTACAATTATCTTTGTCCTCGAACGTACAGCCAGCCCGTTTCTCCGATATTTATTTCGTCGACCGCTTATCCTTTAAACTTTCTTTTTCCCTCCGCTGTTTATCGGTTTCCGTATCCGTCGTAACGTTGCTGGAATAATATAATATATCGATATGAAAATGGAATATCGGCTTTAAGCTGGCGATTATGCATCCGTTTAACACCGTTCGGCCGTTATCAGCGTTCGGCCCGATCATTTTTAATGGCGAATTTGCATAGTAGCCTGGCGAGGGCCGGGGAAACGTGGAAAGAGAGTCGGAGAAAAAGATGCGAACGCGCTCGTTCCTCTTGGTTGAAATGCCGTCGCGTCGGCGTAGGTGGTCGTGCGCGTTCCACCGTATCCGGCTGGATTCGATGATCGATTCTGAAACCGTTCGCTGGCTACCGCCGCGTGCGCTGATGGCTTGGGAATATTTAAAGCGGCTGTTGCGTGCGTACGCTGCGATACGCATATCCAGCTAGGGACGTCGATCGATCGTGCAAATTAGAAAATCCAATTTTGCCGGACACGGAGAAACGCGCGTAATCAACGTTCCCCTCGATTTCCTCGTTACCTTCGACGACCCCCGTCGTTCTTTCTCTGCAGAGTGCGGCCACGCGCAAGATTTTTTCCCCACCGATTCGTCCGCCGTGCTCGTCAGCAATCGTTCGACAAATTATTCGAATAATTCGTTAATCGCACCGCTTAATTTCCTGCTATACGTCGACGCTACGCGTGGAACGGCGTTGTTCGCGCGGAAATGTCCCATTCCTCTCTCTTTCTCTCTCTCTCTCTCTCTCTCTCTCTCTCTCTCTCTCTAACGAATAGTTGACATTCCATCAAATCTACGGAAACTTGTTTCCGGACGTGGTTGAGACCACGTATACCACTCGTTCTGAAATTTCAACATTGAACGGATAGACTCGGGCCGACCGAACGGGGCGCGCACAACCCTGCAGGCTTGTTAAAACTATAGCGCGAGTCTAACGTTCTTTTTCGCCTACGTTGTTTTATGCAGAGGCAATGCTTATATCAGCTTTTAACGCTATTACATGGTGATTATTTAGGATAACCAACTCGGTAGAAGGTCTGCTTTACGGCATTCGTTGCTCGTATGACTACGATGACTACTATAAGAAGGATTTTTATTTCATTCGTTTCGAATGCAAACAGTCCAGAGTCCGAGCCCGAGCCCGACTTTTGCAATTGCTAACGGCATACGGCATACGGCATACGACATACGGCTAAAAAACGACGCGTAAAACATAGTAGAACGTACGAGAATTGAAGGAGCAGTGAAAATGGTGGTTAGGCTGGGAATAATTGGATAATAATTGGGAAATGTTAATAAGGAATATGAAAGAAGGCATCTAATCTTGACATGAGATTATTACGCGTGTATATACATGCAACTTATGTGATGCAACGTATAAGGTAATACATGTACATTACTCCGCAAGCGTTCTGATACCTACGAACGTGGAGGTACAACGATCGCGAACGAAACGAGCATCGTTTCAGAGAATCCGCGAAACAAGGAGGCTTTCTAAAGAAAATCCTGAGAAACGAACTCGATTAACGTTTTTTAAAGGAACCTTTGTCTTCTTTGAGCGCCCTCTCTCTCGCCCGCCGTTTTCCCCCATCTTCCTTTGGACCTGCTTTACGGGCATTAATTAACCCGCGTTACGAAAGTGGCGTTGCCACCTTTTGGAACCTTCAAAGGGCCAGTCTCTCTTCAAACGAGTTCCCGTTGAAAAGGGAACAGGGCGTCTTATCGACCGATAGCCGGACTGATCTTTGGCCGAGTCTAATTATCCCGAAAACCGACGTCGCGAACGGAATCCCTGCACGGCCGCGGTACGACGCGGTGCGGTTCTCCGATAAACGAACATTGTTTGGCAATGATCGGCGTGTAGCGGCACGCGACTTTGACCTATCGTTCGAATCCTACAAGAACACCGCGTACCCGGTACCCGTCTGTCTAATCGCTGACAACAAAATACAAAGCGATACAAAGTCGAACGGAAAAACATCGGCTCGGCCGCGAACGAGGACGACCCACTGGTGAAACGAAGCATTTCCCTTCGGGCGGCGCGGTGCTTGGTATATCTTCGATGGTGTCGATGCACCGTTGCCCATATAACGGCCGTACAAGGCCATGTCGAATTTCTTTTCATCGTCGATGATGTTTGCTGGCCTGAATCGGGCTTCTAGCATCACGGACCGCCCGTGTAGTGTTTGTGGCGTGGTCGATGGTGCAAACCATACACCAAAGTGTTCCTTTCGCCTTGTTCGGGCTGACGCGGCGTGGCTGCTGTTGCTCGGCTGCGCTTCATTGCTTCGCGACATTTGCCGCTGGTCGACGAGGCTGATTAATGCCGGTTATCGGTGGAGAAAGATGGCGAGCAGACTGGCGGAGAGGGCGAGGACGGGAGGGCGCTGTGCGAAAGTTTTCTCGAGTAGCCGCGGCAAACTCGATCGGCGTAAAATAATTACTTGAAAAGTTCGAAAGGGGACAAGAAGAGAGAAAAATGTCGGGCGCTCAATGGCGCACAATGGCGCACAATGGCGCACAATGGCGCACAATGGCGCACAATGGGGCACATGCCCGAGCATTTAATGAGCTTGAAGATTTCTCAAAGAGGCCACGGTTAAAGTTGCGATCTGCCCTACTAAAATTAACGAGTTTGCATCGGCTAACAAGCTAAGGCTCCTCGTTCGTAATTGAACATCGCATCGAAGATGCGCGTTATCAAGGATATGCAGACAGCGATCGAAGCACGTACGAGCGGTCGAACGGGACGCGACTCGCTCGAGTCAACGTTCAGCCTGTCCCTCGTCGGGCGAAAGAGCCGATTTGATTTACGATCGATTATCCGCGCGCGATTCGTCTTGCGTTGAAAAGTTGCGCGCAGTTGCTATGTATTACCGGTGTCGTGTTATCCGTTTATCCTGCGTTTCTCTGTTCCGTCGTCCGTGTGAAACCGTGGCGGAAAATATACGTATCCGATATAGGTGTCGCCTATCCAGACTCGTCTCTGTAATTTTGCTGGTGGTACGAACGGGGTCGAGGAGACTCTATAGCTCGAGACAAAAGAGAAATCAAGCGTAGCGAAATCGCGTCGTTGAGATCGTCGTGTTTCGAAATTTGTGCGTACGTAAGTCTGCTCGATCGTCGACTGGACGAGGAACGGACAATCGGAAGTTAAGTTAAAACGTAAGTTAACAAGTTGAAAACGTAAGTTAACGAGTTGAAAACGAGCGATGAAATTTTGTCGTTTAAGGCCTTTCCGGGCAGAAAATAAAAGTTGAATCGAAAATAGTTTTAAATTTCAACGTTGCCCGATATGATAAAACAAATGGCTGTTGAATCGCGTCGTGCTCGCCCTTATCGACGTTATCTGTACTCTTGCCTAAGCCGAGAATCAAGCAAATTTACGCACGCTTGGCAAGTTTTCAAACTCGATGTTTTCGAAAGGGAGCTTTCCAACGCAACTTTGTCGTTCTCGGTTTTTACTTTACGATTACGACTCGGAGCCATAGAATCCGTATAATCCCCGATCCGATTTGCGCCACGAACTTGGGACCGGCCTGTACAAGATGAAACCGTACGCGATAGGATACGCATGGAACCGGCTCGGTTGGCTCGGTTGGCTCGGTTGGCTCGGTTCTTTGCAAACGGAATTTTCCCAAATGTCCGTCCCTTTGACGCGGCCATTAACCACCTTAAATTAAATTCCGCCAGGCAGCTGGTAAAACACTTTGCGTAAACGCAGCTACGAACAATGTTGCAATTTCCACTGTTTCGGGGCAACGAACGTTTGCGGCGAATGCAAAGTTTCAAAGGAAAAGCGGCGAGGATGCGCGACACGAGTCTCTCCCGCTCCGTGTTTCCCTTTTCTGCCCACCGACTTTGGGCTTTCTCGCTTTGGCTTCCAACCACGTTTCTTTCCATTTATCGACTCGTACGGAGGATCGCGCGAAACTTTTTCTCGCGTAGCGTTAAAAACGCAGTGGTTCGCGAGAATGTCGCTACGCTTACCACTTGCCAGAAACTTTTACGCGCGTATCGCGCCTGCTACGTAAAACATTTTGATATATCGTCGGTACTAGAAAGAGGCGCAATTGTCACGATTACGTTGCTAAAAATTTGCATCTAATCCGGAAATACACGTACATGCAGGTGGCAAGGAAACTTTACTTTTAAGTGCGTACAAAATGTGTTAGAGACGATATATATAGATATATATAGATATAGATATATAGATATATATCGTGATTATTATACGATATTACATGGTTGCCCGTGTAAATACTTTTGCCGTCTCTACAAAGGTATACGCTGTCGGTGAAAGGCGTACGAACACTTGCTAGTTTTAACCGCAGATCAAACTGCGACGATTTGGTCGTCGATCATCGCCGTGGCTACGTACAATGCTGTCGTTTGTAATTGTCGTACCTTGTATAGTAGTATATTTTGTATATACGTAGATACGCGTATTTTGTCGCTTTGCGAGCAGATTCTTCGTTTCTTCGACTATAAGACGGATTAGCAGCAACCGGTGATATTATACATCGTTATATTTTAGCAAGTAGAATAAAGTAAGAGTCATTGATTGTCGGTTGGCCGTTATTTTCTATAGCTTGGTCGAATTTCCACAGCGTTGCTGGAAATCGGTCGTGAAATCGATCGTGAAATCGATCGTGAAATCGATCCTGGTGCTGGGATAGTTGGCAGCGGCAGCGTACTTGTACCGGATATCTCGTAATTTGCGTATACGTTTGCGGAAAATCGTTGAAAATTTTACCGATGTAGTCGTGATATTTATGCGCCTATAAAATAACGAAGCCTAGGTTCGTAAATGATTGGTCGACGAGCGCAGAAACAGTTTCGCGGTGTCAAGATTGCCGGACGCTCCGGGATAGAAACGTCGCGGAGCAAAGCGCCGTTCTACGACAAGTCGAGCCTGAGTTTGGGAAAACGATGGAGAAACCGGGACCTGGTGGACTTTTTACTCGAGCTTGCGTCTGCGTTCTCGTGATCGTCGTAATCCCCCCCCCCCCCTGGTATGCTCAGGGACCAGGTTAATGTTTATTCGTTCGAAGCTCGCGTTACCGTTGAAATTATTCTTCCGATGCGCGAAACAAAAAAACCGGGCCCGGCTAAGGCGGCTTAAACGCGATGGACGGATCAGAGGATTAAGGGATTAAATCAAGTTCTGCCGGCTGGAAAGTTTGCGAGATAAAAGAACGGAGAAAATGGAATTCGAAGTAGACGGCGGCCCCCTCTCTTCGGATCGTCTGCTCTCTCGAGCGGAAGCGTACCTCGATTATTAGGAAGCAATTAGAAATAATTTTCCCTCCGCGAGCAGCGCCCGCCGCATCTCGACTGACATTCGGAAACGGAGCAAAGTTACTCGGCGGAGCAAGTTTCGTGTTCGCAACTATCGATAATGTTTGTCGGATGAATGGAAGATCCGTGTGGCGCGCGTGGCAGCCTTCTTCCGGTGCGCTTCTTCGGCCGTATCGTTTAGCTGCAAAGCGTATAAACCGGACTCCGAACCGACGCTCGTTTCTCGTCCGAAATTGTTGCCGAAACGCGAAACGATATACCAGCAATCATGTACGGCGCGTGGATCGCGAAAGCGTTCCGACAGCCCTGGAAACTCTTAATATTATCGTACAAAATTATATTTTGTTATTTATATCGGCGCTGTAACGATACCGCGCGCTGTAACGCGACCACGACTATATCGTTGCAATTCGAAAACGTAGGTTACGCGATTTATGGAATTTCTGGAGAGCAAAGATTATCAAAGTGTTTTAAGTGTTTTAAGCGTTAGTTACACGCCCTTGCGGCGTGATCGTTCGAGTGGACACGCGCTTTCCTCGCTGATGGATTCGGGCCACGCCGCGAACTCGTATCTTCTAAATAAATAAAATCTCTGAATAAATAGATAACAGAAATGCCGAACGAGTCGTATGTTTGCGCGAGTCGGTGGAAAATGGAATCGCGTACGCACAGAGGTCGACAGGTTTTTCGGGTCTCTCGGCGTCGCTAGGCAAGAATAATAGGGTCAAAGGAACTGGAATAGCGTTTTCCGAGGGCTCCGATCACTTTTGACCGAATGCCAACCGAGTTAAGCAATGGGATGGAAGCCAATAAATACTAGGGCTCGCCCGTACTCCGTTCTCCTACGTCGTGAAAAGAATGTCAACCAACAAGGGTTGGCTGCTCTCTGTTCGAACGAGTGTTCCGGGGCTACGGACGTTTTACGCGGAACTTGCAGAGACTCGATGACGGCTCCAAGGAAAGCGAGTATCCAACGGCCACGGGGTCGATAATATCGATCGTCGCCGCGAGCAATTTTTTCCTAATGTAAATGCAAAGAAACTTTGGTGCTCGCGAGCGACCGGCCGAGCGCAAACTTTCCTACGATATTGACGACCTTTATCGGCAAATTGCATTACGGGCCATTGGTTCATTTAACGTTTCACAAATACTTGGAACGAGTTCGATGCAGAGTATCGAACGCGATTGTGTTCTTTGACGAAAGTTTGGTCCAAGCTTCGACGAGACTGGTCGCGATTTTCTTGGTTGGAGCGACTCGTTAGTAGAGTCGGTGGATGTTGCGAGAGGGAGACGAGAGGGAAACGAGGGGGAAACGAGAAGGGATCGAGAGGGGACCGAGAGGGGTCCGAGAGGGGACCGAGAGGAAAACGAGAGGAAAACGAGAGGGAAACGAGAGAAAAACGAGAGGAAAACGAGAGGACAACGACGACGACGGACCTTTGAGAAAATGTAAAAGAAAAGGGGGTGGTAGAGGAACGGGTAGGTAGAAAGAAAGTGGTTGATCGATCGAAGGTGATTAAATGGAGGAAGCCGAGCAACAACGAGAAACGCAGGACAAGAGAAGCTGCGCACGACCAACGACCAACGACCAACGACCAACGACCAACGACCAACGACCAACGACCAACGGCCAACGGCCAACGACCAACGACCAACGAAAAGCGTGGTATTTGTTTTAGAATTCCTACGCTTTACCGATCTTCGAAGTGGCAAAGCGTTTGAAATCTGAAACGAATGCGCATAAACCTTCATCCGTGGATGCTGGCCGAAGGAAGACAGCTGCGAGCAACGAGATTCTGCGATACGCGAACAGGGAGTGCGCGAACAGGGGGCGCACGAAGGGGAAACCGAACCACCCGAGCGTGACTAATCGTCGTGTCTATCCCCCTAAGGATCATCGAGAGGTGCTGCTAGGCCGTTGTTGCCCGTTCACGCGGACCGTTCATCGTCGCGTTTTCACCGTTTCGCCATTCGAACATCGCAACCTGTCGTGCGCGACGCAGCCATTCCACGAAATATCTCCGCGCAGCCGATCGGTATTGCCGAAACGATCGAGTTCGATTCGACCTTTCGACGTTTTCTCTGCGCGGGCAAACTTGCTTGCTGGCTGTCGATTCAAAACGGATTACCAGAGCGGACGGTTGCTGGTCGAATCTGGAAATCCTCGAATTTCGCCACGGGCAAACGTAATCGACGTTCGAAGCGTCCCGTTTTCTCGCTCTATTTTTCACGACGTCGTGGCGCGTCTTCTAACGACAGTTCGAACTTTGTTCGTCTCTGCCAAACGAGCGTCCGAGTCGTTAATACCGTCAGCGATGTTTACGAGCCGTTTCACCTGCCTCTCTTCGTTGATTTCAGCCCGTAACACTTTTGCAACGTTATCCGCGTCCCGGTGGCGGCATTAAACTTCCAACCGCCGTTTTCAGCTGGTATAGCGAACTTTTGCCAAGTACCCGCTACGACTCTCTCGTTAAATGCCCGGTCCTCGTCCCCGCGACTGGCCAACTTCCTACCAAGGTGCCCCAATGCTGCCTTTCACACGCTACGAATCTCGACTGCAACGCGATCCCAATTCAAATATCCGACACGCGGTCTTCGTTCGATGGCAAAGTCGCTTTATTTTTCGCTTCTTTCCATCCAACTTTTACCCACGTATTCCGTCCGACTTTTGCCATTAAAATATACTAAAATATACTAGCTACGTACTTCACCTATATCATATTTACCTATACACGGTGGAACCTTGGCGATGTTTAGCCGAGGTGACGTGGATCGGGCTTAGCTCGGATAACCGAAAACTCGCGGTAAGGACGCGGAAACGTCCATTAACGTTCGTAAATCCTGTAACAGAATGGTAGAATAGAAGAGATTTCGATCGTGCAATGTTGGTTGTACACGTATACGGGTGTAATTCATCGTTTAACCGATTAAAAGTTTGATCAATCGCTTTCGCTCTACAACTATGTACATTGCCGTACCGCTGGTGTTCGAATTTCGAAAAGCGAAAAGTCAGCTCGGATAATACGGGACACGGATAGCCGAGGCTTGGCTGTACTTGACGGAGGAAAGAAAACGGATTAACGTCGCCGAGCAAGCACGCATGCTGCGAATTATAAATTAGAATAGCCCGCAATCGCGTTGGTATCGAATAAAAATTGAAAAGGAACAAGCTTCGCGCTCGCTTTAGGAGTGTCTCGTGGACACGTTTCTTTCGATCGAGCCGATTAGAGTTTTCCACGTTCGGCAAAATGACCACAGCCGTATCCAAGTATATGTAAATACTCGATTTGCCTGGCCGATAAGCGCCTGGCTCTGGGCCAGCTTTTCCGCCACTTATCCAGAGTTTACCGTATTTCGTTTAAAGCGACAGTTTCGAGCTAGTCGCAGAGTTAGAGAAGAAGAACGGCGGCAAACAGCGACGTAAATTTCGCAGCAATTTTTTCCTTGCTACTTGCCGAGGCAGCTTTCTTAGGATGTACCGAGAGTAAATCCTAGGTGGTTTGCCGTCCCATTACCGTTTCGCAGACATCGCAGCCCTGCTTGCGCGGGTCGAGCTGAATGTATATCGTTGACATGGCTGGTTGACTGCATAGTAGATCATCCGCGGCGCAAGCCGCCATACCCCCTATTCAGAACTTGCTTACAGAGCGCTGACAGTCACGAGTAATCTCGTTAACTAATCTCCTCGAGATCCCATGGATACTTTTCTCGCCGCGCCCGAACGTTGAAACGCTGAAACGCTGAAACGCTAAAACGCTGAAACGCTGAAACGCGGAAACGCGCGTGCGCTCGTATTTTACTTTCTTTCCACTCTCTTTCGCTTCTCCGTTGTCGATCGTTCCGGCTTGGCAATTTTTTCACGTCTTCGAGTCGCTTCGAGTCGCTTCGAGTCGCTTCGAGTCGCTTCGAGTCGCTTCGAGTCGACCGCTAATTGAAAGCAAGCGGATAAGGAAAGAAGGCCGTCGGCTCTTGCTCGTATTTCGATACGTTTAAGCGGTTTTCCGGTTTGTTTGGTCGAGCTGCGGTCTACCGTTCGGATGTCCCATAAATGTCGAGAATAAATAGTCGCGAGTAAACACGGAGCAGCGGATAAATTTAGTCGGCAGGCGCGGTTCAAAGCGCGGCTCTGTCCTGTTCGTCGCGCCTCCCCTCGTCCTTTCTGATTGTATATTTGCCTTTTTATTCCGCTCTCCTTTCGCCTCTAGCACCGAACGAGCCTCGCGCTCTGCGCGCATTTTCCAATCAAGGCGAAACGCGACACGACCAACGGTTTATCCCGTTTTCGCATTTCAAACTTTCGCATTTCGCACTTTAACGGCTCGTGGAAAGAGCTGCCGCTGCCGTTTCGTCTCGCGTCTCCTCGATGTTCGCCACAGTCGTCGAGCAAGAGAAAACGAAAGAGAAACAAAAGAGCGTGAAAACAGGGCAATCCTGGCGAGATCGCGATGCCCCGATCGCGAAGATAAAATACGGGACGATGGGGTTAGGTGGGTAAACGGAGAAAAAGTCGGGATCGTTCTATTCGACTGGCAGTTACTCGACTCCTAGCTTAAACGTAGCTGCCCTTGCCTCGAACACCTCTTAACTTTATTGCCCGCAAAAGCGGCAGCTGTCGATTTCTCCGTTGCTAAAACTCCCTGGCTATTGATTTCTTTGCAACCGCATGGCCAACTATCGACGAGGGAACGAGGGAACGAGGGTGTATAAACTTTCGTACGCGAGTGCAGCGCGTAAATTTTCGAATCGACTTGCTGGCTTCTCGCGCTTGCGCGTCTCCTTCTTTTCTAACAAAACGTAGAAACGTCTTGCGGTGGTCGCGAAAGCGGCAGTAGAAAAGCCGTAGATAAGCCCGGCCAGCGATGCACCGAAATACGTCGCTCGCTGCTTCGAACATAGTCCGGCTAGATCCGAGATCTCTGCGAGTGCACCTCGGCCTCTACGCATCGATGTACTTGTAAATACGATAGATTTTCGAAAATGGCAAGTACTCGTCCCGAGCTTCGAAAACGGCTCGCAGAGATCAAACGGGTGTACTCCACTGATACAGTTTCTTTTTTTTCTTTTTTTTTGCATGAAACAACTATCAAGGGCGTACGAACCCGCGATTAAATACGCGATCGTAGCTACGGCAAGCTGGTAAATCTGGTTACCAGATATAAAAACTAACATTTATGCCCATAACAACGACCATACATCTGCTACAATACATGTCCATTATCGTGCGTATCGTACATCTATCGTATCGTATATCGTACATCGTACATCGTACATCGTACATCGTACATCGTACATCGTACATCGTACATCGTACATCGTACATCGTACATCGTACATCGTACATCGTACATCGTACATCGTACATCGTACATCGTACATCGTATATCGTATATCGTATATCTCGATATTATTGTCGTACAGATGTACGATATACGCATGTATACATACGCACGGTGCGATCGAATAACGCGTTAAAGTGGGATTGCTCGCGTAAAAATTGGAGAAGGATGGAGAAAGTCCAGCTTGAAAATGTATCGAGCGTACTTCGACGTAGCTGATTTCGGATTTTCGCAGGGTCGAACAACGATTTTCAAGGAAATTGAGCCGATCGGCTGTCGACTATTTAGCCCTGTCCGATGCAAAATTGCTGGTCGTGTTCAAGCATATTTGTTCAAATTCCAAGCTCCGTGTTCTCGGAGATGCCGCGTAGTGGGCGTGTTCCGTCCGAAAGTAACTTCAATGTAAACGGAATGTGCAACTTTTTAGGGGAATGGAAGACGAGAGGAGAGAAGGCATAGCGCGTTCGTTCTTCTAGCGACGTTTTCCCTGTCGTATCGAGAAACGACGCGCGACGCTTGTGGACACGCGTACACACGGAGCACGAATTAAAACGCGTCGTGGAACACGGAATCGCGTACGGGCGAAGCTGCGGATAAGCGCGTAAATAGAGCGTATCGGCGGTTCGTTGCGTCGCGTTAGGGCTCGTCTCCACCGAACCAACGCATCCAGCGACCTTCCGTCGTTGATCACGCGTGTCTTGGACGGATAGCCGCGCGTTGTCGCAGCGTGGACAAAATATTTCTAAAAGCTGCTGTTTCTTGGAAACGTTTTTGGTACACGCGGCGACAAGAAGCGACAAAAGTTGCTGGTCGCGTATTACGTAACGTTGTAACGTTAAGCAAGGTTGCGTCGCATTACGTTCGATGGCACACGACGTCGGATGCGGATGCGGATGTTGCGAGAAAAATCTCTTTCTCGTTCAAAGTCGACGAGCACGCTATGTAGCCTGTTGCGATTCTTCCGAAAACCGATCTAGCCTGAGCTGTCGGCAGGCGCGACGCTATCGACAGCGTGTCAACAGGATGATGCTCGACGTATTTAAGAAAGTAGCCGCCGAGTCTCGATGTGTGTCGTCTCGTTTCCGATGACAAAGAAGGCCGCTCTTCGATACCTCGAGCGTTTCGCGACGCGTCGCTCCGCGAACTCGGTAGGTTCAAATTTCGTTACGATCCACTCTCTGTTTCCGGAACGACGAAAATTTATGTTCTGAAAGCAGGACAACGAGTCTTTTACACAAGTATGACACGTTGGAACGACTCTCTATGGAATTAGATTGATTAAGAATTCGTTAATTGGAAGAATCGAGGGATAAAATACAGCATCGATTATCGAACCTAACCCGAATCTTCGATATATTAAATTGCTCGGAACGAAATGGATATTCGACGCGATATATCAAACTTTTATCAAAAATTGCCATTTTTATTTTTTTTTTTCTTTTTCTTTTCTTTTTTCACGTCAGTTTACACACAAAGTGTCGGAATATCTTTGAAACACAAAGATTCACGTTTTTACAACGTTTCTCTCGATATTGAAACGACGGTCTGCTTCGAGTCAAACGTTTTTCTACTTTCTCGCATCTATGTACATACTACGCTCCGATATACCGTGAAACATTTTGTTTTATCTGTATTTATTTCACACGTACGAAACGTAAAGATCAAAGTTACGCCAGTGTCGGAATATCTTGGAGACCGACCGCGTGGAAATGCACTACACCGTACATAAGTATTTGAAAGTGTGGAAATAATTGCAGAAACATGGAAAATATAGCTCGAACGATGTGCCGTAATCCAATTGTCGCCAATCCTTTGATCTTATCTCGGTTGATGAATATGACGAATATTAAAGAAACGTTAAACAAATACAGAGACGCGATAGCCGACGTTTATTGGTACAGATAAATAGGCGATAATCGAGGGTGGATGAAAATCGTTTGGACGGAAACTCCGTGGAAATACTCACTGTCGGGACCGCGAACGTTCAAAGATCTTTCCTATTTTCAACCAAAACTCGCCTTTATACCGAAACGAAAAGAAAACTAGTTGCTAAAATAGACGATTCCTCGCGAAATGTCGAGTTCGCTTGTAGCTTGTCGCTTGGAGGCTGCTTACAGCGAGAGGCGACGAGTTAACAACGGAGACACGTTCTTCCATGGTAATGCCGAAAGCGGAATGAAAAGATCGAGGTTTCGATCGGACCGCGAGTGTCCAAATAAATACTTGTGCAGTGTAGGGGTACGTGGAAAATAGTAGTAGGACAGGCGGAACGTGGAAAAGCGATGATAAGCTGGCGCTTATCTCGAGCATAAAAATACGTAGCGACCCGAGCGATAATTCCTTTCACGGCGAACTGGTCTCGTCTTTCGCAGAATGGCCTGCGAGAGGCAGATGCCAAGTTTCGCGTACGCGTGCGGAACAGCGCCAACGTTATCTAGGTTGCAGCGGCAGAGTACTGTTTCGTTCGGTTGGACGGCTGCGGGCCGATATGTTCACGCAGCTGCTCTCATCAACCGTATCAGTCCGAGCAAATGGGAAGCGGGGAGCGTATAGGGGGAAGGAAACAGCGGCGAACAAAACGCGCACGGTTCTTTGCAAAAATCACAGTCACGCCAATAGCGTTTCGTAATTTTGTCGAGGGAAAGGGTCGTGCGCAGCGCGCTGGGGACAAAGGGTACATCGATCTACGAGGGCGGTCAATTAGGAGTACGTTGACAAAGTGCGTGTTTAAGAACGCAATGCAGCCGCGTTATTAATTCAGGCGGTAAATCTACCGTTATAAGTAACTGCGATGTTACGAGGGAAAAACCTCGTGCGAGAACAATAACCAACGAATTCTGCCTTTCTGCCTATAATTTTGCGTGGTTTAATTTTGCAGTCAACGAACGTATACGCCACGTGCGATAATCTAACCCGAACCTGACTCTTATCTTACGTTTTTGAGCAAGTACGATATAAGAAGATGCTGATTATATAATACGTACGTGCAATGCTATTGGCTTTGCGTTGATCGACGAGTTGTAACAGTCGCATAGGCAGTTGCGAACGGCAGGCAGTTTCCGTAGAGACTGCTTATTTAGATTCGGAAAGTACGATACGAAAATAAAGAGAAGGATGGCCGATGTATGTAAAGTAAATATTGTAAACGGATCGGCAGGCGGTAAAGAATGCGGCGAACGTGCCGGCTACGCTTGCGACTGTGTCATAAATATACACACACGCACACATATATATACACAGGATTGGGACGCGTTACCGCCGACAGGTCTTTGTACGAATATCCCGGAAACCGGAGGCGAACGACAGTTGTACGCGCAGGAAAAAGTTGTTTGGAATTATGCAGCCGACAACGTGTTCGAAGATCATGGAAATCGGCGAGGAAGGTCTTGATCTTTTTAGTTATTTTCCGTGTAGATTTACAGCCTAAAGTGATGGCGCACATTTCTGAATCACCCCTATATCGTATCCTTTCTCTCTTCTTTTTTTCCCTCTCTTGCTACTACTCTCTTTTCTCTCTTCCCTCCTTCTCTCCTTCTCTCCTTCTCTCCTTCTCTCCTTCCCTCTTCCTTTCTTCCTTCCTTCTTTCCTTCCTTCCTTCCTTCCTTCCTTCCCGCTTTCCATTAAAGAAAGATGAAATATCGACTACAGCCGGATCCAATAATTACAACGGCGCCTAGTGCACGCGCGCGCGCACACAATTCCGCGAAGCTTGATTAAAAAGAACTCGGCGCCGGTGTGTAACCTTAGTACTTGTTCCAAGAATGCTTTTCCTGTTTCATGGAAAAATTAATATCTTGTCCGAGTCGCTATCGTATCGATGGCGAAGCTATTC
The DNA here is from genome assembly GCA_014737395.1 of Bombus waltoni. Lineage (NCBI taxonomy): Eukaryota > Metazoa > Arthropoda > Insecta > Hymenoptera > Apidae > Bombus > Bombus waltoni. The sequence continues at coordinate 72,571 of JACXII010000040.1, forward strand.
GACGAGAAATTGCTCGAATTTCTCGAATCGAGGAGATCGGCCGACCTTCGCCGTCGAATTGCACGGAAATCCGCCGATCGAACGCAAGTTGGCAACCATCGAGTTTGCCGCTATGTTTTTTTCGTTACAACAATGCCCCGATAATTTGATCGTAATAGACGGATGGCAAGAACCGGGAAATTTCGAGCGGGTTGGCCGTATGTGCTTTCGATGCTCTTTCGGTGTCCGAGAAGTCAATCGAGAATTTATGTTGTTGGTGCGGCAATCCCTCTTGTGTCTTAAACGTCTTTATTGCCATTTCCATCCGCAAATGTACGAGTAATGCAAAACTGCAAAGACACGCAGCGACGCTACGACGAATAAAAGTAACGAAGAATTTAGCAAAGTAAAACATAAGAATTTAATATTAAAAAGAGACAGAATATTCAGACTAAAAGAATTTATATATAGGATATATATGGATGTAGAGGAAGGATACATTAGTTTCTCGAAGACAAAGAGCCATGCGCTCAAGTCCTTTTGGGGCTGTTTTACCATCGACTCGAAGCACGCAACGCACATCCGACACGTTCGAGACTCGACAGCTCTCTGCTTCCCCTCGTGAGATAGATATCCCCTTATAAGATAGATAAGCGGCGCGATTTTGTCGAACGCGGGGAAAGCTCGCCAATGCGAGCGAAAGAGAAAGAGATGGGAAAAGCGGCTTGACGAAAAGAACCGTATCGGTGCATATAAATTGCAGGCTACTTTCTTATTTAACGACGTCGAGGTGTTCCACTTGGTCGATTAAATATACGTGTGAATGCGATTTTGAAGTATATCGCGTTTGGCCTTGTCTCGGTCGACAAAGTCTCGCGACTACGCAAGTAAGCGAAAGTTCGATGAAACGAAAATGAGAAATGGGAGAGTCGCATCGTCGAGTTAGTTTCGTCTCGTGGACGTTTGAATTCGTGACCGCTCGGTACAGAGTGTACGGTGGAAAAGCGAATTTCGCGAAAGCGTTACCGATGCATTGGTATCGGCGGATGCGCGTAGTCCCGTCGGCTCTGAATAGCGGCATTTTTGCGAGGGAAATATTTTTTACGCCTCGATAGGTTGCCACTCCCATAGAAATCGACCGGTGACGAGCTTTGCGCGTTCGCTCGATCCGGCAGCGTTCGAACGTCCAACGGTGATTACCCGTTCTCGCAAATACAACCTTCCGACGCGTATAGTCAACGTAACGTGGGCGAATAAAACCAGAGTATTAATCAAGGGATTATAAATTAGCTCAACGGCGGCGTCGACGGAGCGGCGTTGGCGGCGGCGGTGGCGGCGACGGTGGCGCGGCGGTGGCGCGGCATCCTATCGGGCGAAACAGTCTTTCTGGTTTTTACTCGGTTCGCGTGACTTTTCCACCTTTCTTTCGAGAGAAATTTCAGCGTAGCCGAATACGTTTCCGGGCGTAATTTACAGGATTTCCGCGGCGAACCGAACCGAACCGAATCGAACCGAGTCGCAGAGATGTAAACTCGAACGCGATATCGTTGCGTCTGGCAGCGATTAAGGTTAAACAGCGGGCGAGCGATCGCTGGCGGGTAGTTAGGGTCGAACGTTTCTTCGTTCTTGGTTGTCCTCCTTCCTCCCGGTCTTCCGTCCGCCTTTCTTTCCTCCTCGTTCCTCTGTTCCATTAAAAAACCAGTTTCCATGCCGGTGTTCAGAATAAATAGTTTGCAGTACGAGGGAAAGAGTTTTCCGCGGCAGCAATTTATCTCGAACGTTACGCAGCTCCATTAAGAGGAGATAGAAACGGCGAGCGGCGAGCGGCGAGCGGCGAGAGAAACTCTTTCAATCCGCAAAAGGTTGTCGACGGTTTAGGATTACGTACGTATACACGTGTACCCACGTGTACAGATATATACGCACAGGTATAAATACATTACGGTGTCTGGTTTGCCTGTCGCCGGTCTCTATCTTTGTCCCTTTCCGTGAAACGGAAATTTCTCTTCGAAGAGGAGACTATCGTAAGAGAAAGATGTTTTTCACGAATCCGCTTTTCTAGCAGAGACAGTTTCGAAGCGGAATTTCGTGCACGGCCGGCCCGATAACGAGCGCACTTTTATCCAATGAGAATTTAATAACGAGGCCGCGCACGACCGTCGATCGCGCTCGCCAAAGTAGCGAAACAGCTTGCCCCGGTAATGCCGTAGACCGACGCTTTTTCGACGGTTAATTGTTGCCGGCGACTTATTTCTCCGGCAGCAGCGCTAACAACGAAAGAGAGGAGGGAACGAAGGAGGGAAAGGAACGTGGGGTGAAACAGGCTGAAGCAGGCTGAAACAGGGTGGTGAAACAGAGAGAGGGGGGGAGGGCGTCTATTCGTAGCTCGGCTAGCGACAGCAATTAAAGTTACTCTAATTGCAATGACCGTAAGCAGCAACGCACTTTCCCGAGCGAGCGCCGCGTGACGGCCAACGAAATTTCGTTGAAATTCGTTATTTCTTTCGCATCGACGCAACGTTTACCGTTGACGGGCGACGTCACGCTTAGTGAGCCGAATAGCGATTCTAGCTGATAAAAAATCATGCTCGTCAGAGACAACCTTCTACGTAAATTTGCCCGGACTCGTTGCAAACGGTTAATTCATGGTTTTAAGCTTTTAGCGCTTATTAGCAAAGTTGGAGAAAACGGAAGAGAATGTTGGAGGAAATTGAGCTTGGAAGCGTGAAAGCGAAGGTGACTCTAAGAAGTACAACTCGTTGTACAACTTCTTTTCACCGTATTTCGGAGCTTGGCCGGATCATACTTATCGCTCTACGTACACGCCGCGTATATTCGTGGAATTTTTACTCCAACTTTCGCAATTTTCGGACCTTTGAAACGAAACTTTCACAGAACGTTCTTCGTACTACGTATAATTAAACGGGTAAAGAAGCAAAATTGATTAACCATCTTTTACACCCTGCCCATCCCCCTCCCCGCTAACCTAACCCATTCAGCGAAGACAGTAAGCCACAAAACTCTGAAATCCTCTTCTCTAACTTCAAAGTTCCATTAAACAACAGTTTGCAAAGTATCGCACCTAGTTTTTACAAGAAGCAAAGAACAGGCCGCGAGCCTTACAAGGTGAAACAAAAAATTCAACGACGAATATGCGCGGACCTATGAACTTTTCCTCCGAAAACTGAAACGCGTCAGATCGAAAAGTAACTACCTTGTTAAATTTCTGTTTTCACCGCAGGCGAAACAATTGACGGTTAATGTTACCGTATAGCGGAGGCAGTTAACTGTTGGTAAACTGTTAGCAAGCAGTCAACGTTAAATGTCGAATGCTCATCCATGAAAGCAGCAACAGTAGCAGCAGCAGCAGCAGCAGCTCTATAGACTCGTGTATACGTATTAGCCCGTTTACCATACTATCATAGATAAATGGTATTTCGTCGAAAGATCAACGGAAATTACCTTGAACAAACTCGAGAGTTAAATGATCTTTTCCTAGCTGGAATCACTGTTTCACCCACTGTGAGTCAGTCCGTGGATACTAGCCTGGGTGAACCGATCCGTTTAATCTACGGTGTGGGTCGGATTTACGCTGCGAGTTAGCTACGACAAACACGTGGCAGCCCCGGCGCAAAGTTGCGAAGCGAAGGAGAGCGATCGAAAGAGACAAGGAACGAGACAACGAACGAGACAACGAACGAGACAACGAACGAGACAACGAAAGAGAGTCGAGAGGTCGAAGGAGGACGCGTAACGGTTTGGGGTAAATTGGAAGAGCGCGTGGCACGATAGGAGCGGGCTCTAAATATAACTAAATATAGTACAGCCGTAAAGTGGTACCGTTTCTGTCAGTCGCACCGAGTCATCGATCCTCGTTCGGGTGCCGCGGTGTGTTCAATTAATAATTTCGTCAGACGTAGACGCGCGCGCGTGTAGTTGAATTACACCGAGCGAGTTTCACCCGTTGATCATGGAATAATATCAGCCGGATGCAAATGTGTGACTATTAATTACACGACCGCGGAAACTGCGGCTATATACTGACTGCGCTCGCGTCCAACTTTTACTCGGCACCATCCATCATTCGGCCTGGGTGAGCTCGTGCCACCGATTAAGCGAAAAGGTACCTACCAGCGGAACAAGCATCTGTCGATAGCGGTTCGATTTGCTTCGAACGGCCAATTAATTTCTACTTCGACTAGATTAAATTCCCAAGGAAAGCCTTTTGCCAGGGCGCGAATCGCTCGAGAAAAATTACAGCCCAGTCGCCTTTGCGGATCCAAGGAGGCGTCGTTCTTTCGCACCCTCTCTCTCCCTCTCTCTCTCCCTCTCTCTCTCCCTCTCTCTCTCCCTCCCTCTCTCCCTCTCTATCTCCCTCTCTCTCTCTTCCTTTCTCTCTCCCTCTCTCTCTTTCTCTTCGTTCGATGTTTGCCAACCGGGAAACTTGGATTCGCGTCAGCGTGCAGACCAATCGGTCCAATTCACACGAACGACCATCCATCGGCGGAACTCGAGCTTTAATTGCTTTTGAAGTTAAATACAAATCTATCGACGCTGCACACGCTGCACATCGGCTGGCAGTTTGACAAAGCGTTAAAATTCTCCTCCCGATCCCGCAAAAACGATCAGCCCCGTTTGTTCGATACGTCGCGTCGCGTCGATTGTAAATTCGATGCTTCGATCGTAGTTGGAACGCTTAGTTCGCGATAAGTGGCAGGGATTAGGGGAGTGAAAATGGAAAAAACGAAGGTAGAAACAAATAACGGAGCCTCTCCCTTTTCTTTCCTAACCGCCGGATGAGAAAAATTATATACAGGGTGCCTGCGAGATCATGGCACGAGCGGAAGAAATGGGAAACTTTGCGACGCTTAAGACGAAGATGAATTTCGTACGCTCAAGATGTTAGAGCAATCGGAACGAATCGAAATACTTTGAAAGTAATTGTATTTCAGAAAGTCTAGAGAGGAGTCGTCGAATATCCGAATTATACGAATTATCCGAATATCTGCTAGGAAAAGAAAAATAGAGATCACCGGTTGAATATCTCTGTCTCTGCTTCAACGGGGACCATATGGATCTTCGTAAGCCGGCCGGTCTGTACTCGCCATGTCCGTGGCAGGGACAAAGGCCGATAGAGGTTAAATGTTCGCCAAACGGTCACGAAATCTGGTCGTGGCTGCTTTCCTTGATTAAAAATCGGCAAGCGTGCTGTACACGCGGTACGTGCAACGAGAAATTCGCTCGCCGGGGAGATCGCCGCGTCCGACTATTTTACCGTGTTCAACCCCTCGGCCACGACTCGCAATTAGTAATGCGATTTGCGTCCCGATTTCTCGGAGATTACACGCCGGAATTGGACCGGGCGATCTCGATTCTTTTTAATATCGTAGATTGCGAAACGATCGCGATAGCAGCGAGGAGAGGAGAAATCGGTCGCGCATCCTCCGATGTTACGAACCGCGTTTCCCGTATTAGAATTCAGCGTACGCGGCAAAGGGTAAACGCGCACAGATCGATCCAGGGCGGGAACCACGTCGAACTGCTCGACCAGGCGCGAATTAAAGAGGATTTTTGTGCGTGGATAATCGCGTTTTATATACAGGGTGGTGACTCGCAAATGCATTGAAACGGCGGCGAATAAGATCGAATACGATACAAGACCTGCTAAAAGATTACGATATTCGATAGTTGGGGAGAGAGAGAGAGAGAGAGAGAGAGAGAGAATGTTACAGGATACGGCCGAGAGATCCGTGGCTGGAAGAAGAAAAGGGCCGAGTTACAGAGAATTCGAATTAAGCGTACAAAATGGCGAGTAGGATTGGAAAGACGTGGACCCGATTATGCGGTTCTAGACCCTAGAAAGCGAGGGAAATAAATTAAGGATAGCCTCGGGTACTAAAGCTTGGAAGTTGCAAGTTGGAGGGGAAATTTCTATCGACTGTACCAATGATAAAAGGTTGTTTTAATGATAAAAAGTGTGAGAAAGAGGGATTGTGGTTATAAAGGCGATTAGGGTTGTAGAAGCAAATCTATAAACAGGGATAAACAAGTCATCGAGTCGAGTTGCGTGTTCGCTCGAAAGTAATTTCGAAAATATTTCCTTCGAACAGTCTGAAATTCATTTTGTATTCTTTCTGGCGGATCGTGTGCATCGTTGCACTTGGGTTTCTAAATGGCGTCAGAAAGAAGAGAACCCAATGGATTTAAATGACGTTCCATCTTCTCGTTCTATCTATCGGTCTGCGAAGGCGGTATTATGCAACGATCTCGTTGCACAAATCCTATCGAAAACATTTGCACTGGATTTCCGAATAGTTCAAAGTCTGTGTCTGAAATCTTTTGGAATCGCTAACAGCATATGGACGAATAACGACGTTGCATACCATTAAACACGATGGGACGTCTAATAGAAACATCAAAAGCTACGAAACAACAAAAGCTACGTAACAAAAGGATACGTACGTAATGGAAATAGAATATCAAAAAAAAAAAAAGAAGAAGAAGAAAAAAATAGTCGATAGATACGACGAATACGAACGAAGAAAAGACGCAATGTTGTTGATACGCGTGGTATGTAATTGGCGAGATTCTACGATCTCGCTCTCTCTACGAGTATCCTAATACTAACTAGCAAACACCGCCAGCTACGAACTTTAGGATACCGATTTACGTTCAATTAACGACGAGTTGCAATAAATCTTACTTTATTTGGTATTCGTAAGACGGACATTGTACGGATGAAATTTATGAAACGGATTTACGATAAAATAACTGGAGGGTAAAAGCGGCGACGCTGCCGGTCGGCAGTGTTCGAATCGCCCTGCACACAGTGTATATATACTATTGTAGGCGAAAGCGAAAGAAAAATATTTCCCGACGTCCCCGTCGGTCTCTCGGTTGCGTAAGCGACATGGTTGGTGTTGGCGATGGCGGCGATAGTGGCCACGCTCGTTCGTAACGTATTTCGTAATCGCGGTAGATTCGCGTAACGTAAATTTAAGAAGCTCGTCGGATTTAACGGCCAACGATAGATCGTCCTCTCTATAGATCGCTTCGATGGACGGCAATTTTTCGCGGCCTCGCTCGAACGTGTCTTCTCGAGAGACTCTGGTTTCGATTTTCTTGGAAAGCATCGCGTCCAAGTCGATGGGGGGATCAACGTGGCGTAATAAATCCGTGGACGTGCCATCTCGCCGCGGTTCGCGATCGATCCACCAGGAGGATGATAAACCGTGGTGTCGCGTCGATCGATCAAGCGGTTAGGCGTGCCGTTAAACCGCCTTTTAGCAAACTACCAAAGTTCGATAAAACGCGAAAGTAGGTAGGAGCGTTCGGTGCTGGAAGAAAATATACGCCGCTCGACGATCACGACGGAACTTGGAATTTGAACGCGGCCTTCCCTCCTCTCCCCCGGGGCTTTCTTTTTCCCGGAAGAAAGGAGGAAAAATCGATCCGCCAAGGAGAACGACCACGATCACTTCTCGCGCTCTTCTCGCGTATCATCGCTCTCGGAACAATCGCGAGAGGAGAGCGATTGGGAAAAAGCTAGCGATTTCGAGCAAAGTCGGCAACCACAACCACGGTTTCTTTAATTTATCGAGTATTTTTGCTCGGTGAAAGGCGAGCGAGCGTTCGATGACGCGTGTTCTCGTTCGATCGATCGATACTCGGTGGAGAGGATGTTGCCTGGACCAGCGAAACGGGGTCTCTGGCAGGGAGTAGCAGGATTCGTTCGAATGGGAAAACGAAGCTGGCGATGCAACTTTGGGCGTCCGACGAATTAACGACCTCCCCGTCCCTGCACTTTTCAAAGGGGGACAAATTCGAAGATGCGAGCGGCGCGGCGAATAAATTCAAGCAGCATCCAGAGGCAAGTGGGTAGCTCCGAGCGGCGATAAAAATGGTGGGTCGAGCATCGACTCGGACTGGGACTGGGACTGGGACTGGGACTGGGACTGGGACCCTGCGACTGCAAGGAGGAGCGGAAGAAACGGAGAAGGAAAGAAAGAAGGAAAGAGAGAAAGGAAAAAAGAACGGAGAGAAGGAAGGAAGAGACGAGTCGATATGCTGTTTCTCTCTTGGTGGAGTTGTTGCTTCGGGCGAGCGCCGCCAAGCTCGTTTACGAGAAGAAGGAGAAAAAGACGGGCAGAGAAGAGGGAAAATGAATATAGCGGGGAAAGGACGTAACCCTGGGATAGCGTGCGGACGAACGTCTGGTCGTCCGTTTCGGAGAGCAAGCAGCGAAACACACGAGGGAGGTATACACGTACTGGGAGAGACGGCGTGATCGCGGACGGCGCAGACCGTAAATTCGAGCGCGTCCGTCGGTGTCGGAGGATAGGCCGCGGCGGACTCGGGGTGCTGGAGGGAAAAGCAATCAATCTTTGAGAGGCAGATGAGTGCAGGAACCTAAAATATAGGGCAACACAAATTTAGTCTGGCTGCCGGTCCACGTCCACGTGTCGACGTGAATGCGCAACCGCCCGGGTTTGTAATCGATATTGCCGACAAGGCACCACGCCCTGCACCTGCGAGATGTGCGGGATATGCAATGGTACCGAACGCTCCGGGATCCGCGTCCCTCTCCACCCTTCTGCTCCGCAACCTCCTGCTCCTCCGCCTCCGCCTCCGCCTCCGCCTCCGCCTCCCCGCTTCCCCTCCCTCTCTCTCTCTCTCTCGCTCCCTCTCTCCCTCTCTGCCTTCCTCGTTTCAACCCCTCTTCAACTTGGTTCTCTACCCTCTTGTGTCTATACTCTCTCTCCCTCGCCCCGTTTTCTTTCCTCCCTGCTCGCCCACCCAGCCTCTCTCGCTGTCTCCCTCGTTCGCTCTCGGCCTAGTTATCCGCGCCTCCTCTTCTCCTTCTCCGTCCGTCTACTTATCTATTTATCTATCTTTGTCGCGGAGCAACTCCGATTATCTGGTCGGTTCTGCGCGGAACGGAACGCGCTCGTCTGGCAACTTTGCAGATCCGCGTTGGCAGCACTGCGGTAGGATCCAGGGTACGCGGGTCCACGGGTGCACGGGTGCATGGGTCCACGGGTCCACCCACGTACAATAAAAGACCGAGATCCAGACATCCAGGAGATGGACATACCGGATAACTATAGCCGGGAGGGATCCGCATGGTCGGAACGCTACGAAACTCGCGAATGGCCAGTGTCCGGTCCGGGCTTTCGAGCAACCAGCCGAGATTCTAGTTTCTCTTTTCCAGCCTAGATTCCCTTTTCTAACAACGTACGACGAATTTGATCGCGACAGATCGCGCTGATAAAATCGTGGCAAACACGCGCCAGCCCGCACCATTCGACGATCTAACGCCATCTGTTCGGCGGTGTTTCCGCGCGTTGTTCCACATAAGTAGAGAAAGCGTATTATGTCGTTTCTGAGGGAAAAGGCGACCTGGCGAGGAGGTTCGAGAGTTAGTCGACGACCGAATACGGCGTTGGCTGGGCGCGTTCGCCGGTCCGCCGAATCGAATGAAAATTTAATAAGGGTCAACGAGAACGGGAAAATATCGGCACGCCCCATTTACGCCGCCGTAATCGTTGCCGATGTAATCGGGCATCGGGCGCGTTTAACGGAAAATTGCAGTCGCTTTAAAAATACACGCCGACGACGCGTTCACGATTTACCGCGAAATCGAATTACACGTGCGAGCTATTTTCGGCTAATGGAAATAAATTATAGACTGCCGACCGCTCTTCCCGCTTTATAATGCACCGATTCTGGCTACCGCCCGCGTTCCCCGACCACCTGGCGTAAATAGTTTCTACTCGTGCCCGTATTCCGCGATACTAAATCGAACGAAATCCCTCCCAACACCTGCCACGTCCACCATACTTTCGGACCCGAGATCCAACGGTTTTCAAATTCCAGTTGCAAGCTCTACCTACTACGTGTCTGCGTGCGTGCGTGTACAGGACCTTCAAAAGCGACCGATCGACAAACTTTGGGCAAAAATATTACTCCGTGTGCTTAGGAGGGCCGATTTAACCGCGGCCATTTTAGGCTCAGCCTGTACACGGTTCGTTCCAGTTTCTTCGGCGGAGTCGACCAAGCTTCCCGATCGACTACGCCCTTGTCTGAACCGGACGGCAAGCGGGACCGAAGAGTTACGCGAGACCGTCGCTAGCAAATAGATCGGGCCTGTCTTTGCACGAGCAAAGACACGATCTCGCGCTCGTACACGTAAATCCTGTAACCCATTATCGCGCGATATCCTAATGGTTTGTAAGTTAATACGCGTCGCTGTTCGTTGCATGCTCGATCGATCCGTCGCGTCGCGTCGCGTCGAGTCGCGTTGCATCGGCTAGGCGAATTTACATCGAAATGACATAACCGCGGTGCAGAATTCGGACGCTACGTCGCGATCGCTTACCGCGTAAATATCGCGCGTCCGGTTTTCGCGTTTCCACGGAAATCGACTTTGAATATTCGATGGTATTTGATAATTAAAGAAATACCTTTTGCGCTGTATCCACGTTCGTCGACGCTGCCGCGAATTATCAAGAAAACCGACTTTTCGCCAACATGACACGCATCGTGGTTCTTGCAAATACGTATGTCTATTTACACCGAGTACGATAAACGGAAATGTTGTTCTTGACAAATTCCACGAAAGGTGGACAGGCGGATATTTATAGGATAAGCGATGACATCGATATGGATATCCTGCGCGTGAAAAGAGAGGAGAGCGAGATCGTTGATTGGAGAGAGAGAGGGGGGGGGAGGTGGCGAACGGGACGTTGCACGGCATTTACACAAGCAGCTCGTGACTGGCGATAACGCGAAAAGTATCGATGGTTAGCGAGAGAGGCTGCCGTCCGTATAAAGGGAAAAAGAAAAAGAAAAGCAAGGTTGGTCCTTGACGGAGTAGGGTTTTGTCGCTGGGTCAAGTTCGATTCGATTACATCTGCATGGCGGACGCGCGCGGTTTGCCCGGGATCGTTGGAACGCGCGAAGCCGTTTCACGACCAACGTTTCAATTTTCCGCGTCCGGACGAGAGGTGGTTGGTCGTTTTTGCGACGTGTACACGGTGTTGCAGGGGCGCGGGTACAACAGAGTCGTCCGTTAAGCCGTTTTAAGCCACGACAGATACGAGCCAGTTAGGAAAACAAAGTGGTATAAACACGTAGAGCAACGCGGCACGGCCCGTGCTTTACGAGACACGCGATTCCGATGTTTCCCTCGATAGCATCGAGAATTTAATATACACACGTACATAGGTACGTACATGCCGCGACCGAATCGATGCGGACCGTGGGAAACGCGCGACGACGAATCCGCTCTCTATCGTGGCGTTCGTTGAAATCGAAAACTAAGGTGATCCGGTCGGATCCACAGCTTGGAAAAGATGCAACTACCACCATATGCAACCAACAACTTCCTTCCGGTGCCTAATTTCCTTTTCTCCTATTTTTTTAGTTTCTTCTATCGAACAGGATCGGTTCGACGAGAAAGACGGAAAGTTTCCAGGATGCGGGATAGAGAGGCTCGGTGATTCGCGATACAAATGCCTCGCGCCCCCCTCCGACCCCTCGGGGCAATTTGGCAACTCGTCGGTTATACGGGAATTTACTTGACTGCCAGATAGATAGGAGCGGATGATAATCGGTAGAAGGTTATTTTCTACGTGGGGATAGGTCGGATTCGAAGATTTCGATCGATTTCGTAGTAACGGTATTGCGAATTCGATCGAGCGTCGATCGTCTCTGTTTCTGGCCAGCCGAGAAGTTGGCCAATTTTCAAAGTCAATCTTCCGCAAAACAACGCGATTTCCTCGGTCTTTCACTTTCGTGTCGTTTCGAGCCGATGCTATTTCCGCGACGAATCGCGGACCGCTCTGTGTGGGAACGCGCGTACGGCGACCACGAGTCAAAGTACCCCGTGGCATACGCGTGAAAATACGCGAATATCCGAGGAACCGCGCAAGGCGGAGATCCGCGAGATACAACGAAATGATGCTCTTGCGAAACGGAATTCTGGTAAACGATGCGAACGTACAACGAGTAACGCGCGTCGCGTCGCGTCGCGTCGGTTTTTGGACGCACGCTGCTCGATTTTACCATTGCAAAGCGCCAATTATTTTTCCCTGGATCGCGACGATTCAGCAGCGACCTCGATAATCGTGACGCGCCACGGACGCAATTAGCGAATCGAATGGAATGGAATGCAACGTAATCGGATCGAACGGAATCGAACCGTGCTCGATGATTTCTACTTTTGCACAAACGTCCGATGCCAAAGACACGCGACTAATTACCAGACATTCGAGTGGCGGATATCTGTAAGAGCCGTTGACGTTGGTCCCTTCCTTTATGTAGGACAAGCCGATGCAGCGGCGACGACGACGACAACGACAACGACAACGACAACGACGACGCTTTCATCTCGCAAAGTTTCCGTTTATTCCGAAAACTTGTCGTCCATCGGGACGAATTCCACGGGGCTGGAATTGAACGATTTACGGGAGAAACGAGGAAAGGCCAGGCGGTTGCCGAGCGAAAAATTTCATTATCGACGAAACAGGGACAGGGGAGCTCTGTGAAATTTTATTTCGACGTTACATCCGTCGACGGTGTGTGCGTCGCTACAAGCCTAAAACTCTCCGCTATACGGTTATATAACCGAGAGAGAACGAGATAATACGTACAGTCGGTCGCAAAAGTAATCGTACGCTCCTTAAAACGCAAGAACCTTTTTAAAATTGGTCCGAACCACTCGAGGTTTTTCGAAAAGCTAGGGGCGCTAGTTCGCTGCACGAGCTGACCAAGACGAAAGAAATTTTATATATAACCTTCGTGTACCACCTTTTCATCCGAGGCTGTAACGAAAATTTCAAAAATAGATTGGTAGATTTATCGCACCTATAGGCCGAGAGTCGCGAGAGACTGTCATCGTCGGTAACTTTTCAAAATTACTTTTACGCGTCCGATCCTCCAACCAGCGAACCAATCCTTGCAGCTTGTTGAAAGATGCCGAGTCGTTTGGTCCGATTTTAAAAAAGTTATTCCGCTTTATATATATATATATATATATATATATATATCGGGTATATTTATTTATATATATATCGGACCATGTTGATTTCCAAGGCTTTCCTTTCCCCTGACGCGCAAAGAATATCGCTCCGAGTAATTAGAACACAGCACAAACTCGTTGATCGAGTTAAAACGGCTAGCGCCGATGCGAAAGGAGGCCCGCTACCTAGAGCGGGTGTCTGATGGTTCGCGTTTTTCATGCTGTCGCGTCGCATCGCGTCGCATCGGCATGCTAGTCGGCATTCACGTTTCAACGATGTATCCGAATTCGCTCTTCTAATTCATCCAACGAAACAAAAGGCCGCGAATCATTTTGTTCTTTGGAACGTGCCACACGAGAAAATCAAGCGGATTCCAGTGAGGCGAACGAGCCGCCATACTCTTATTCTCCTTACCGATCCGTGTTCCGCTCGAAAATAAAATAATTTTCTCTCCAACAATTTTCCTCCTACCCTTGCTCTCTCTCTCTCTCCCTCTCTCTCTCTCTCTCTCTCTCTCTCTCGAAAGAAGTACGCCGCGTCCCAGTTTGTCTCGTTTCTCTCTGTCTGCGCGTGTTTTGTCCGAATTTATCGAAAAAGGGAAGAGGAAGAAAATCGGTCGGATCGGGAAAAGCACGTCCGAGAGGCGTGTGCTTTTCCAGCAATTTCGTCTCAAAGAGAGTGGGAACGCGTACTCGTACGAACGTTACTGCTCCGGCCACTTGTTCCACAAACTCGTAGACCGTCACGTCTGCCATATGAAATCCGGATCCCCGTTACCCTGTTATTTCTACCAACGTCGACGCGTACGATGGATTATACGAAACCGCGAACCGGTTAATTCCTCCGTGGGCGTGACGCTCGCGATGGCTGAATTCCACGCGAGTATCGCGTATCCGGTGGAGAATTTTAGCTACGAACCAGCTCGGCAGATCTTTGCCGTGAAACGTCGGCTTGGCGAGCAGAGAGCGAAAGAGAGAGGGAGAGAGAGACGGAGAGAGAGACGGAGAGGGCAGGGGAGGGGTGAGGGAGAAGGAGGAGACAGCCTGGGCGCGAAATCGTTAAAAGGCCCGAGGCGAGAAGAAACGAGCAGAGTTCATCGGTTGCGACGCCAGCTTTTTTCCGCGGCGAGGCCAATTTTTCCTCGGGTTAATCGTCCGATCGCGCGCAGTGTTTTTGGCAATCGTCCGTCAGACGCGCGCTGCCATTTTCTGCCCTGATTCTGCCCTGATTCTGCGCGCCTAGACTCGCGTTTCCAAGTTTCTAAGGAGGATTCGTTCGTTATCCGCTGTCGTGAAAAATACGAGAAACGATGGAAACGTTATGGAAAAGGGGCGAATTTCTCAGGCGACGCGCGGGCAACCAAAACTTTCGTAAATCTTTCTCCTTGCTCCCATTAACTTTGCAGCTGGGCCGCTCGCTCCACGTGCCAGATTATACAACTTTCTGAACCGTTTAATTTCACTGTGCGAACATTACGCCGCGGCCCTGTTACTCGACGGTATAATAATACGTTCTAATCGTGTTTCGCTGTAACAGCCGGCAAGCTCGGCGACGTTGTTAAGAAAGGCAGGGCCCCCGGTCGATGAAACTGATTTAGTTGGAACAATTGCAACGCGACTGCTGTTCGAAATCGTCGGTGAAACGAGTCGGACAATGGTCGGGTGGGTATCGGCGACAGAAGCGGACTTTCTTCAAGGAGCGAAACGTTTTTAACGATTCCGCGAACGCGTGCACAAGTTGCGAGATATTTGGTACAAGTGTGTGGATTCGACCAAGCTACGGAAAAGCTTGCGACTTGTGGGTATATTTCCAAATTGGATAAAAATTTTGCCGGTGCGTGTGTTTCGTTGGCAGCCGCGACTGTCGAATAAACTTGAAAATTCGTCAGGTACCCGTGTACTACCAACTGCGAGCTTCGAGGTACGAAGCTCGTGTTTCTGCCCGTGTGTCTATCGCAGCAGTTTTTTCGAAAACTAAGCCTCGAATGAACGAAAAAAACGTTATCCCTCTTTGTCGACTGGTGGTCGACTTGTTGCGATCGAGTACAGGCTGGACGGAACGCGGATGAGACGCGTGAACGTAGATGACGACGAGAAGCCGAGAACGTTGGTCGGGAAGACGCGGCCGTCCAACGAAGGGGAACGTACGATAACTCGGCGATTAGTTATTAAAGAGGGGCGAAGGCGGGAAACAGAAGTAATTTCGAGCGCGTCGATTACCCCCGGCAGAATTGCTCTGGCCGCTCGCCTACCTGAAAGTCTGCCCACGGGCGAGGCCCTATAGAAACATCGTCATTGACTATCATCTATTCGAGGCCCTCTTCGCCTCGGGCTTATTTTTCGTATACTACGAGGAACTAGGCCACTGGAAACCGAGTCTTTTTATCTGCACGCCGTCCATTTTATGAATTTTATGAAACCCCGGGATGGGCACGGAGATGAAAAAGTTTCGCGGGCTTTAATGAAACTTTGGAGAAAAGTTTCGTACCCGACTCGTATATTTTTCCACCGGATACAGACACGTGTATTGGCCGCGATTCCACCGCGCCTTCTGCGCTTTTCCAAGTCTTCGAACCCCTTTTCTCTCTTTCCGTTTGTCCCTTGCTTGCAGGGCCGGCCACGGGGATGGGTGCAGCGAGCGCGGTGTAACACGGGCCCCGGCACGACCAGACGGATGCAACAACGTCGAAAAGAAAAAAGAAACGGAAACTTCCTAACCGGTTCAAGTCAATTTCATTTTAGAAACTCGGAGCGCATTTGCCGTATCGGGTATTCGGAAGAACGTTCTAAGGGAATCGTGACTTTGTCGATATTTTTAACGATACGGCGATAAGAAAGTCGGACGTATAAATATATAAAACGCGTAAAAGCACGCGAGTACGTATCCGAAGCTTTCTCCGCGATATTTAGAATTCGCTTGTAATTGATATTTCCACGCCTCTATCCGGTACTACGGGCTAAATAATTAAACGCGTATTAATTACACGCGTATCCGTCGAGTTTTTCAGAACGTGACGCGATATCTGTAGATTTTGTTGGTTTTGGGGGTGGGGCGGCGGCCGCCCGTATGGCACGCTCGTGAATCCGCTACTGGTCGGTGACGGGGCGCGTTTGATCGATCGTCGCGGATCAAGCCGAGAGCAGCTGGCCAAACCGACTGCGACTGTGGAAAACTCTGGCTAGCGCAACGCCAGACGAAACGAGCCGAGAAACAGCGTCGATTGTCATAGGGGTCTGTGGAGTAGGCAAGTGGAAGCAGAGGAATCTATCGTCGAGGTGGCTCGGTGGCTCGTTTATCGCCAGGCCCGCGACGTTTCGCAGACATAGCAACCCGGCAAATGTGCTAAACGCGCAACGTGCCGAATGGTTGTACAGGGAAAATCGACGAAGCGTGACCGTCGCTGATTGCTAGGTGCAGCGGAACGTGACGGTTTATGAGAAGAGGGGAGTCAAGTTGGAAAATGGTGCTGCAGAATGGTTCGCGATGCTGCGTTCAGCATCGTCTCGCAATTCCGTCGAGATTTAGGTCGAGACGGGCTGTTTTCGGATTTCGATCTACCCGCCACGAATGTTCTTAGGAAAGGATATTGCTGCCCCTTCCTACCGAGTTCCTACCGAGTTCCTACCGAATTCCTACCGATTTCCTACCGAGCTCCTACCGAACTCCTACCGAGCTCCTACCGAGCACATCCTCCGTTCGAATAAAAATTCGCCGATTGATTTCCCGTTTGCTGGAACGCCAGCGTGAAAAATCCACCTTCTCGGTGTATAGCTAGGCAAAAGAGGCGAAAGACGCGCCAATAGGGTAGAAGAATCGAACGTTGCGATATCCAACGCGGTATGTGGAACAGCGTGGAACAGCGGCGGCCGAAATACCTATTAATCGGTTCGTTTAAATCATCCGATTGGACGCAAAGATTCGCGAGTTTTCCGATTAGCGGAACGCGATTCCGATTACGCTTAGGTTGGGACTGTGCTTTAAGAACGAAACAAGAAAAAACAGTAACGCTTTGGAATCTCGTAATTGTATCGGTGAGATTTGAAACGAACCTGAAGATACACGTACGAGTTACGAGATATCTATTGAAAGTATACCAAGTCCGAGTATTATACGTCATCTCCTAATTTCGATATCACCTAATTTCCGGCTAGATATAGGGACGGATAATCGATAGGAGGTTATTGCACGTACGAAAATAAGTTGAAAGCGTGGAATAAGATTTTGTCGTTTAAGACGTCGGGCATTTGATTTTGAACCATAGCGTCGCGCCTTAGTATCGTGCAACGAACACGTCCTGTACACATTGTCGGATTGCTTTCGAATTACGCTGTTACGAGAGTCGCGTCTCGTTACGGTACTAACGAAATTTCAAAGAGTTTCGCGTTATCGGGTCGGTGCGAGCGACCCGATGCCAATACGCGTGGTAAATTGTTTGTCCGCGCGTCGCGCGCGTTGTTGCGTGTGCAAACTTCGTAACGGATAAAAAAGAACCGCGTTCGATCGATCGTTATTTCGACAGCGGACGCGCCCTCTGTGCTTTCACAGTTTCTACGTTGCAAAAGAAGATTCGGAAAATGAGCCAAGGAGAGATACCGACTCTCCGTGCGGTAAAAGAATGGTTTGCGACGCTCTGGTCGATCTTCTTCGATGGACGACGACGTTGCGCTTCGTTCGTCGCAAAACGATGATTTATCTTTCGAGCGAACAAGTTGCAGAGAAACTTTTTTTATCGTAGAAAGAGCCGGTGCGCGATCTTGCTAAACCTGCTACGCTGTCCTCTGTGCCGCTTGAAAGAAGAGCCGTTCGATGTTTTAAAGCACTTTGGTCGATCACGATCGCGTAACGCGATCGTTATACCCGTTTTTCGATAGGAAACGAGCCACTCGATGACGCGACTATCTGTCAATCTTTTCGCGACAATGTCTCGCGCCGTGCATGTAGTTTCGAAACTTTCGTCTCGCAAAACTTTCCTCCCTCGTGGAAAATTCTCAGACAACCCGTCCAAAATTCCTTTGGGGTACAAGTTGGTTCGTCGTCGCAGACCGAGTGCTTCCCGTGGGAATTTTCCTCGGCAACTTGAGAATTTTCAACGAGCGAACGAATGGGACTCGGAACCGATTGCATCCGCGTACTCCCTCGCCCTGCCCCTCGTACCACAGTTGCACCACGAGTATTTGCACGCTTCCAAATTATGGCGAACGTTTACTTGTTTACGTGCATAGAGACAGATGAATAGATACGAGCGTAACGGTAGAGGTAACGTTAACGCGTGGCTCGGAAAATGGAACTGGAAAACGAACGAATCGAGTCGAATCGGGTCGGATCGGACAAAACGGTTGATTTCTCCTTCGGCGTAAAAGAGCTCGCGAACGAATTACGGTTAAATTCGCGGGTAGGTCCGATCGACGCTTGCACCAAGTTTCGCGAAAATCGCTGGTACGTATCCCTTGTCGGAACGATCGGAACGTACGTTTTCTGCGTATATTTGATACCCGCAGATGCCGCCGTACCGTCGGTTATCCGTTTGAGATAAATGTGGAATTTGTTTGCGAATTCCTTGTTTCGGTTTCGACTTGGCGCAACTTTCGAGTCGATCGCGATTAGAGGAAAAAGTAAAGAATTAACAGGCATGTTGAAATACTTAGACACGGTAGCGTAGATGGAACATTTGCACGCATACACGATATCATACGTAAACGTTATGGCCAGCTACATGGCGTACTACGTACTACATATTGCCGATGCGATCCCCGCTAACCGGTTCGTTATTTTTCTCGTTTCAGAAGGCGACTACACTTTAGATGATTCCTTTTGGAACGAAGAGACTTCCGTTGGTAAGTTGAAAAGGAAACGCGAACGCGAACGCGATTTTTCGAACGTTTCGATCGCCTAATTACGCGACAGCCTACCGACGTACAGCCTTCCGTCAAGCCTATGATATTACGAGGCGGAGCCTTTGTCGCGCTACGGGTACGGAAGAAAGAGGGCAGGGGAACGCAAAGTTACGAGACGATCGCGTAAATACACAATGGGTAGGAAGTCGTAGGTTGTAGTCAAAGTCAGCGTTCTCTTTGAAGCGCGGCGCACGGCTCGGCGACGTAGAAAATTCAACGCGCTCCAAATAAGAGCCGAGATACTAATCGCGCGCCGAACGGAATACTCGAATCAATGCTATCGCGTGGAGCAGCAGCAGCGCGACAGCGCGTCCGCTCTGCGTTCTCGTTAACATTATCGCGAGACAAAGCGTTTTTCATCGCGTGCGTTAAACGCTCGTGTTTTCGAGTTAACCTACGCTTGGCCCTTTGCGGGCGAACGGCTTTAGACGAAAGGGACGCGAGAGAGAGGGAGAGAGAGAGAGAGAGAGAGAGAGAGAGAGCGAGAGAGAGAGAGAGAGAAGCACGGAAACGAAAGGACACGCGGGAAACGCACACATCTCCCGCGAATCGCGATGAAACGTACGCGAAGGAACAGCGGGGGTAGACCGCATTGCAGCACATCCCTCGGAAACTCGATCCGCGGTTACATGTAGTTCTCCGGGCGCGCACAATGGTTTATCGTTGAGTCAACAGCGGTGATTGGCTGGGAACACGAAACTTAAATTGGGTTAAATTTTAGACGAGAGGACGATGCGTCCAAGTATAAAATGGACGAGACGAGGGTAACCGACGTAGACGGTCGCGTCTCCGATCGCGCGGCCGCAAAATCTCTTAAAACGGCGCCCGTCGCTGCGCGTCCCGCCACCTCGTCCAGCGAGGACCGGAGAAATTTCCGCGGCACGGAATACAGGATCGTACGTATCTCTAGTGACACGATCTCCTCTCGCTCCACGAGACAACGCGATTTCTTTCGTTTCACGGGACTCTCGTCTCGTTCGGCCTTTCGATCCTGTCGGGGGAAAAGCGTCGGGACATCTGAATTACAAAACAGGCGGCCGGTTAAAGCGTCGTACTCGCTCGCCCGAAAAAAACATTAATATTCATACTCGTATTTAATTAGACGCGTGCCTGACCGGTTGGAAGTTGCAATTTCGTCAGCGGCACACCGGGCACGTAACGACTCGTCGCGGCCGCGTCGCTTCGATTAATAGCGATCCCTGCTTCCGAGTGTAGGCAGCGACTAGACCGTACAGCGTAGACGACTCGAGCTATTGTATCGAGTAAATCGATGCATCGACGTACGCGTGCACGTATAAATACCTTTTTCTCTCGGAGAACGTTTGAGAAAGCCTGAGATTTGTAGAGGACGCGCGGCAGAAACCTGAAAATGGTAGAAAACGATCGTCGCGGAAAATTTTGAGGTTCCGTTAGCGCCGTAACGAGACGCGGCCATCTCGACGATAATAGCGCATTCTGACAGCGATCCGAATATACGATGTATCCGACGATATATCGTATGTGCAAGATCGCTGCCGCAAAGCCGGTAACACGGCTCGACGTGCCATCGTGCAAACTTGCAATCTAAAATACGTATCGAATTTACTGGACGTTTGTGACAAGCGTACAATTACGTTTCAAGGACGATTTCGTGGGTTACACGTCGCGACTAATTAACGGACGTAGCAAACGACTGGTCGTCTAAATACGTCGGTGACGTTTGCAAACTGCGAGCGTCGAGATACTTTCGCGGGCCACTGTACGCGAAAACACGACGCGATACGCTGCACGGGTCCGAATAGAATTAAATACGCGGCAATTGCACAGAAACGACGCGATAAACGGCCTGTCAACGCGACGTCCGACAAACCCATGGACGGGGCCAACTTAATCGGTCGGTAATCTCGGTCGAACGAACCGTTTCCGGAAATTCAATTTACGAGTCTGGCCGCTTGGTTCGTCAACGAGAAAACCCCTTTAAACTTGCTGGCAACCGTCCCTCGAAAAAAGCCGAAATAAAACGGAGCAAAAATACGCCGTCAAAAAGACGCCGCCGCGTCTTGTTAGGAAAGTTTCCGAGCGTGGCAATGTCCATTCGAAATCCGTGGCTTATTCGCGTAGCGTATGCGTCTATACGCGTACGTAATAGGTCGGACGCATCGGGCAACTTTTCAAGTTCTCCGTCGATTTCGTTCCCGTCCTTCGTCGGGAACCGCGGTAGACAGAGATCGGAAATTGCACGCAGAGGATTCGCGCTCGTAAATACCAGTTACGAGAAAAAATACCAGACCCGTTCTCGCCTTGACTCGCCCTTTAATCGGACTTTACACGCTCGGAAACTCGAAGCTATTCCCGGCTGGAAAATGACTAGCTCCGCGCCCTCGTTCCGTTCGGCAACGAGATTTTACGTTTCCGATAGCTACCTTCCATCGCTATTTTGATCGATTTCGATATCCGTATTGTTACTATTGTTATTATTATTACTCGTCGTTGCTTAATCCCACGTTTGACAATGGGTACAATAGGTAAAACAGGATTGAGATTTTGAGCAGACTTGTTCCAGTTTCTTATCCAATTCGGCCTAAATCTGTTCTAAATGAAATTTCCATCGAGTTTCATACAATTTTCACTTTACACGCGTATTTAACCGCATTCTTGTACAAATGCGAATCTCTTGAATCAATCGTCGCGTTTGCCCTGAAAGCAGCAGGTGTCGTAAATCCTAATACTTACGAGCGGGCGTGTACGCACGTACACAGAAATTGCAAGATATTTCATACGCAAGCGGCTGATGTGTCGCAGAGATTAAAATAGCGTTCAAACGGTCAGTTTTATGTTCCGCGTCCATATTCGTTTGATAATTTCAATCGAATTTTATGAGAGAAGAGGGCGAGAGGCGATGAAACGGTCTCTGGTTGTATTTGCGAGAAACGTTACGCGACTCGACGACGAGATAGCCGGACAGGATTAGCATAACTGTTGTCGCTAGAGTTACCCGCTGCTGGTTAAATTCGAGACGCGATATCTCGGTGAAACGCGTGCATATTTCAAAGTACTCGAACGTATTTCGTCAACAGGTGTCGCGCATCGACGCGCGTTAAACTCGTCCTTTCCTTTTGCTTCGTTCGTTACGACGTTTCGAGGCAGAGGAGACGCGATAACGAGTGCAAGATTCTGACACCGAAATTCCAACAACCAGATGGATAATATCGGTAGGAAGTCGAGCGCAAAGGGGGAGACGATCGGCAAATTATTTAACCGTTTGGCCGGATGGGAGATGGGAGATGATGGGAGGACGGTGCTCGATTCGAGTGGAATGGTAATTAGTTGCTCTGTCGCTAATCGCGACAGCCGCGTAATAATTCGCTACACGGTGATGTCTACGTGTTGAAAAGGGGGCGACAGTGGGAGGGAAAGGGTGCAGAAGCGTGACAAGTAAGTAATTATCCATACACTTCATTTTGAATGGGACGGGTTAAATCGGGCAACGCCCGGACAGTCGATAAGAGGGTAAACTAGATACTACATGGTTCGAGGAGGCCCTCCACTCATTATCTCGACTCATTCGTAGCTCGCAGCAGCAACAGTTTACAGCGTGATGAAAAGAGATCGAAGGAAAACTCGCTTACTCGGATCCTGTTGATCGCGCGGCTGCTTTTCGATTTCGCCGCAGGGGAATACACAGCGCTCGAACGATTCTCTTCTTGCTCGTCTTCGACTAGACATTCGATCGATCCTCGCGTCAATCCGTCGTCTGTAAGAAGCCGCGTCATGACTCGTTCTAGTTTATGATTCGCGCTATACGTATAGTACGTACAGTACGCATAGTTTGTACACGCT
Source organism: Bombus waltoni (assembly GCA_014737395.1). Classification (NCBI taxonomy): domain Eukaryota; kingdom Metazoa; phylum Arthropoda; class Insecta; order Hymenoptera; family Apidae; genus Bombus; species Bombus waltoni. The sequence continues at coordinate 95,285 of JACXII010000040.1, forward strand.
TCGGGAGGGGGTAATCGTAGTATAAGCTGGCAGAGGTTGAAAAAATAAGAAATAATAAGTGGACGATGTAAAGTTCGAGGCCCTGTAACGCCTCGTTTTCCATCAAACAATGTTTAAACGCGTTTACATTTGAAAATTTATTTTTCTCAAAGATGAAACGTCCGACGAAAAGATGGTATTCGCGAAAGATCGAGTCGTCCTCTGTCCGATCGTGATATCGTTACCGCCCCACGCCGTACGCTCACCGCCGACGGATACGCGGACAGATGTCGCGTGTCCGCTCGTTTTCCATTCCGATGGAAATCGAAATACAGATCGATGCTAAACCGCGGACCGTCTCTGGATTTGCATTTTGCCTGCCGTTGCCGGCCAACCGTTCGCGGACAACGTACGTAAATTAGCCGCCGAGATGTCTGCGGACAACCCCGTCCGTTGCTCCGCACTGGCTTGAGTCAGCAGGACGCATTTCGCACGGGGGCGCGCGACGAAACGAAACTGGCACGTAACGCGACAACGAGCTATCGTAAAAACAAAGATAAGATCAGAGATAGAATCTCGGTGAAGGAGAACTTTCGATTGAACGGGAAAATTGATTGCAGGTGAGGCCGAACGACTACTACAAGAGTATCGACAAAACCAAGAGCTAGTACAAAATATCGGGGGCCATTACTATCAGATCATCTATCCAGTACAGTTACGGCATCACGAGAAAATGGGGATATCCACGAGAGAAGTCAGCATATCCAAGGTAATTTAATCGTCCGATTTTGCCGTTTTCCTAACTTCTTGGAAAGATTAGCGAGAGGCCGGAGCTGAATTTACACCGTTTCGCTTTGAACGATCGCCGCGGATGATCGATTCGTCGAAAAACATTGTTGGCCGATCGCTTCGGACGATCGCTTTATACGGAAACAAATTAGAACCAATCTCAACTTCTGACGAATCGAGTTTCACAGCGAAACCGTTCCGTACGACTGCCAGTTTGCATTTTTCTGACGGCATACCGCGCGAAACCAACATAGAGTCTGGCTGCTTTTTCGGCCAGCGCATTGGCAAGAGTATTAACAGGCGAGGGCAATTTCAACGACAACGTTCCATCGAACGGAGGATTAAATTGTACTCTTTAGGCAGGCGAAATTATTTCCTGTTTCGAGATCTGTCGGAATCCGATCAAACTTTCGTAAACTATCGGTAAGATGAATTCGTGTTCCGCGTTCCGCGTTCACCGCGGTTGAATCGTTCGCGATAATCGTGCAAAGCGAAAAGCGGCGAGTGCAAATTCGGCTCGACGACCGGAACCTATCGCCTAATTTTCTTCCGTCCGTCGAGTCCACCTAAATGCTTATTGTTGGTAACTTGAACATTTTCTCACGTTCTAGTATCCTCAAAGAGGATACGGAGAGGGTGGATATCAAAACAATAAAGGCAGAATGAGAGTAAGTGTACGGAAGTTTGTAAGATGGACGTTATATACGCTTGATGAGACCGTGTTTCCTTCGATTTTGCAGACGGGCAGACATTTTCATCGGACGTCCCTCTTGATCAAGGCCTTTAATCATAAATTTCGCCTAGATTTAGAATTAAATACGTAAGTGCATCGCCGCTTGTGATTCCCGCCTCAGACTCTCATAGGGAACGCTATACCAGGAATATTTTGTGTTGCAGGCAACTTTTAGCTCCGAATCTTATGCAAAAAGACTTTTTAGCCAACGGCGCGGAACAAAGTTTTAAACAGGTAACTAGAAACTGTTGGCCGAATTGCTACGAATTTCCAGCTGGAATTGGACCGTTCGATCGAACGAATCTCACTCACATGTTTGCAGGAGATAGAGCATTGCTACTATCACGGTACCGTGAGGGATTATCCAGGAGCTAGCGCTGCTTTTCACACGTGCAATGGTGTCAGCGGTGTTATTCACTTAGGCAACGAGACATTCGTCATCCATCCGTTTTATGGCGGCGATTTATCGGTCAGTTTAATTATTCGAAGGCTCTCGTCTATACGCGTGTGTCCACCGAAGCGCGCGTGCGTCCCGAAATCCGTGTGCGGTGAACGTGAACTCTCGCTGGAGAGTAACAGCCGTTTACGTACGGAAGCTGTATAAAACGGCAGTTTAACGGTACAATATCGACACGAATTGAGAATTCCGCCGATGACCGAAATCACCAAACGCAAAGACGGATCGTCGCAAGACGAAGCGGTAATTGAATTTAAGGACGGCAAGTGTATGACGAAGGTACAGAGAAATTCGCCTCGCGTTACGATAACTGCTGATTATATCGAGAAATAACCACACAAGTATAGATAGATATAGTAGAGATGGATATAGTACAGATGGATATAGTAGAAATGGATATAGTAGAGATGGATATAGTACAGATAGATATAGATTCGAGAAATAACGAAAACTTTTTCAAATGCATTTGTGCCGTTGTTATTTGAAAACGAGTACTACTTTCGGGACATCCGTAGGCGTACATTGTAGGGAGAGAAAATTCGATTAGCGTTCGGAAGGATGTCGTTTCCCTGGGGGAATGCGACGGGTTATTCAGGGTCTTGGAGGACCCCAAGGCCTGCCCTGTATCCTGATACAGGCAGCGGTGTGGACACAGAGGGTACTGGCTAAACGCGAATGTTTGGCCGAATCCTGTGAAGCCGAGCAGCGAGTGTTTCGGGAATGGCAAACACGCCGACGCGACGCGACGCGACGCGACGCTAGGCCGCTCGATCCAGTTTCGTTAGCACGGCAGACGAAGCGAGAGGATCGAGTTAAGCCGCTATCAAGCCCGCTCGACTCGTAAACGAGTAATCGGCTGCCGCGCTTTCCTTGTTTCTACGTTGTTGCACAGCTGTTTCTACGTTTACCTTATGACGACTAGCCAGGGGAGTCGACGCTTCCCGTCGAAATCACCAAACCACGGCTAACTTCTCGATAGTTTCGATACCAACGACCAAACGTACGATTCAGCGATGTCGGCGCAATTCCGTTCTCCACGTTTGTAAAGAAACATAAATTACGCATGTAGCGTCGTATAAATATACGCGTGTGCGCGTGTGTATGTGTGTGTACACACACGTTTCCTTCGTTCATATCCATTGTATCATTCTTTCAACAAGATCTAGCCCGGATGATTAATTGTAAAGATTCAAACGTATGCTTGTCGATTCGTTGCTTCCTGCTTGTACAAATGCAACGCGAACACCGAACCGAAGGTTACGCGTGGAGCATCTACGAATGAAACGTATATGGGAAATTTGGACGAAAGCAACGTTGACGTTTCGTAATCGAAGATTAAGGAACGACGCGGCAAAAGAGAGCTGGGAGATAGGCAGGCAGGCAAGCAACCCTCGTGTGCTTGGCAGAGACGAGTCAAGTGGGGACCTTCTTCTTATATGCATGAGCTGTTCCTCCATTATTATTCACGAAGAGATCTCGAAGTAGCAGCGTGGCGGGAAAAAGAAAAATAAATTTTTCGCGTCGGGCCGCGTCGTGTCTGGCCGAGTGGCGAGAAAATCAGGATGCCGCGTAAGCATCCGGCTACTCGTCGTCGTCGTCGTTTTCTCGGAAAAGGAGGATGGTCGAAAACGCTGGAATTTATAACCCTCCGGGCATCGAAAATTCTAATAAGGTATCGATCCGCAAATACCCAAGGTATCGTCAAAGTACGATCATCCGATTAATGGCAGATTGTTTTCGATCCATCGTACGTACACGTCAGTATAATAGACTTTTCTCTTCGTTTCCAAGTTACGATCATTTCGAACGAGAAAGTTGCAATTCTTTCGGGACGCCGTCGACTTTATCCGCGTCTTTTGCAACGTTTCTCCATCGCGTTTGCCATAAGCGATCGTACTTGGGGCTTATTGGAATTTTAGGCGCCTAAAGGGGCACGAACTTGCCACTTATTTTTGCCATGCCCGCGATTCCACGGGATCTCGGGATCTCGGGATCTCGGGATCTCGGGTTTCGCTGGAGCCGGGTTTTTACGCAGCCGTTGTCGATACGAATCGACTTACGAGCAGGTTAAACGAATAGGTAAAATCAATTTGGGGAGAGATCGGCTGCACGGACGGACGGATTCGGGACGCACGGCGGTTCGGCGATTCTTTGAAACGCCGGTGTAACGATTAACCGAGGAAAGGTGGAACGCGATAGTAGGTCATAGTCGTAGCGCAGATGCGAGAAGAAAAAGCCCGCGCGATATAAGCCATAATCGAATAGAAGAAGAGGCGTTAAAAAAGGCGGGCAGCGAGCTGCTCGGAGAATGTTAACTATATGCAGACCTCTCTTTTAGCAGAAACATCCTCACGTTATATTTGAAGCTCGAACAAAGGCTAACAAAGGCTGCGCTAACTCGGGGAATCTTGAGTGGCGTACAAAGAACCGCCGGCAGAAGCATGTTCTGGGGCTATCGGAGACCACTTCCGATCGATACAAGAGAGACGTCCGTGAAGCAACCAAATACATCGAAACTGCCATCATTATCGATAAGGCTATGGTATGACAATTTTCTTCCACTACTCCTCGCTTTTTCCTCCTCTAGCCGATCCGAAAGATATCTCTGGCGTTTGGCGACGCGTTCTTCGAAACCGAACAGAGTCAAGGGAGTGCCAACCACGATATCATAATCGTCGGAGCGAAGCAAAACGCGCGACGCCGTTGCGATCAAGTTTCCAGAGAAACTGCCTCCTGGTAATAGTAAATTTTCGCTGGATCCTCTCGCGAGCCCGCGCGTAACTCAACGATAATTGTCGTCGAACGCGCGAGGAAACGTAAAACGAGACGATACGATCGGCTTTAACGATCCCAATTGTCGTAAATGAAAACGTAGAATCGATCGCCAGGCACCTCCTGCTTCCCCTCTTTGCCTCCCCGCTTTACGCGCAAACGTTCCTTTTCCTCTTGCTTCAGTTCGAGAAGAGGAACGGTAGCACCAGAGCCGAGGTTGTTCACGATGCCATCCAAGTCGCTAATATAGCGGACATGGTGAGTACGAACCGTTCTATCGAGCCTTTGTTGAAACGCCTCTCGGAAAAGCGTATTTGCGCTTTTCGGGGCTTTAGATGCGACGTCGTTGCGAGGCCTGGTCCGCTTTCAAAGTTTCCATCGAGGACGAAAATAAGCGGACAGGTAATGGAAATAGACATCGATCGAGTTTCGTTAAATAGCGAATAATCCTGTGACGCGTGACGAGTAAAACTTGACCGGAGGTGTCTACAAAGTCAAGGTGCGAACGGCCAGGTGGTGATTCTACGTGGAAAAAATAAGTCGAAGAGACAGAACGGAGAAGGTTTCGTTTTCGAGAGAAACGAGTTCGAAGCTCCGTGAAGCGGGCGTGTGTTGTCGCAAGTATCGAGCTGTACGACTTCTTTTTCTGTTCGTATTCGTATGACCGCGTTGCGTCGATGCGCGCGGAGATCGCGTTTATTTATTATTATCGGCACGAGCCGAAAGAGCAAAAGTCTTTCGTTTTCGAGTTGGTCGTTCTATGAAATAAAATGTATGAAACTGTATGAAAATAACTGCATCTAATCGCTACTGGACCGTTCGTACCATGATTTCTGTTCCGAACGTGGTTCGTAACATTAGCGACTACTACTGGTTCGATTAAACTCGACCGGTATCTACTTGCGCCACTCACGCTGGTCCGTTTATTCTTGTCGCCGAGCGTAACTGTGACAGCGTGCGGCCTCGTAAAGAGCGAAGCACCGATTTCATTGATTCTTTTCTCAATGTTTTTGCTCTGTTTTCCGTCTTTGCAGTATTTCCGCACGTTAAACACTAGAGTCTCCGTCATATACATCGAAACCTGGCAGGGCATGAACCAGGCGGACATCGGCGCGGGCATGGATATCAGTCTCGCTTTGCTCAATTTAAACGATTACACGATGCGAAGGATGTTCCATGTTCCTCACGATACCACTCAATTACTCACGTAGGTAGTCGAGACGATTGGTTGGTCGGGTATCGTTTCTGAGAAATTTGAGATGGAAAATGAATGCTTGAACACGCAGGGGCGAAACGTTCTATGGTGGAGAATCGGGGGTGGCCATACCTTCGACCGTTTGCAAACAAAAATCCGTAGGAATCAGCGTCGATTTGAACACCTACGAGCCTCATCTTTTAGCCGGTACTATGGCTCACATGATCGGCCACAATATCGGCATGAGCCACGACGACGGAAGTTAGTTTCTATCAACGCATAAAGGAGGAAAAGGGACAAGCGAAAGTAACGAAAGGCAGCCTATCGTGCATAAGTATCGGACGCTTGCTACGATCCAATCGGAACGTTGATATTTTTATTCCATTTTCAACGTTACGATAGAAGAACGGTTTCTCCGTTGTCGATCCTTTGCTCCTTGCCATAACTCGGATCAAACGCATCGATCAAGTTGCGCATTTGTCACAGCCGGCATCCGATCGAATATATTCTATCGAAAGTTTTATAACGTGGTTGGAAACGCATATTGCAAGGTTCTACAGATACGGGCAAAGTCGCTTGACTCGGACGTTTCGCAATCGGTAGCAGCGATTTTCGTCCACCGCCAATTATCGCTTTCTCGTCATTTTCGTTTATACCAACCGACGTCGACTGTTCGTCGATATCTAGCAGTAAATTTGGCCGCGCAGATGCCCGAAATAAGACGAAAATACATAATTTTATGTATTCCGGATAATTCGCAAGTGTCCAAATACTTATGCGCGATAGTGCGGCTTACTGATATTCGAATTGTTGCCAGGGAGCGAGTGTATCTGCCGCGAATGGCACGGATGCATCATGGCTCAATCGATCGTGGGTTTGGAAAACGTTCAGCCGTACACGTTCTCCGAGTGTAGTAAAACAGATTACATAGAGTCGTTAAGAAGCGGCAACGGCTTTTGTCTTTTGAATAAACCAAACGAGGTAAGACGAAAGACCAGGTAAGAGGATTCTAGTTGAGGCTAATTGAACGGAGGCCGAGTTTACGACGAAACGAACCATCCCCTAAAGGGAGAACCGTTCGCTTTACGAGCGTGCAAAAGCAAATCACGAGACGCCTAAAAGCTTCACAGCCGGATACTTTTCCACTGCGGTTTCGATGGAATCTCGTAAAACTTTCCCATCTCGGTTCGTTGCGCCGCAAACTAATTTCCACGATGGCGTTGTTTCGAAGAAAAAACGTAAACGCCTTTTTCCTACCCTGGGGCCGATCTCCGTCGACAGGTGGTGGTAAGGACGTCTTGCGGAAACAGGGTAATCGACGACGGGGAACAATGCGATTGCGGATCGATCGAGGAGTGTCACGAGCTCGATCCTTGCTGCGATCCGATCACCTGCAGACTTACCTCGGAAGCGGAATGCGCGTCCGGCCCTTGCTGCAGCGACTGCAAGGTAAAATATTTCTCCTCGCGCCGGTCACGAACCAACGCCACGCCTATCGTCCGTCTTTATCGTCCACGAATCTCGAATACCATATATCGAAAATCTCTCGCTTTGGCTGAAGATGTACGTGACCGATAACGACGAGAAGTACGACCAACGCGTCGATAAATGGAGGCGGACAGAACGTCTGGTATCGTCGGTGTTTCTCTCGAGTCGAGTAAATAGATAGCCAGATTAGATGTCGCTGGCGATGGCCATTCGAATCTCGCGATCGGCTTCGAAACGGTTCCACGTTTTTCAAGACTGTCGAAATTCCAATCGCTTGGCAACAGGCTGACTTAGGGTTCGATACCCTAAAACTGTCCAAAGTCTTGCCAGTCTTGCTCTATCGCGTAAATGCATTTTCCACGTCTCGAGCAGCTTTCCACGTTTTCTTCCACGCCTCGGCTTATAGTTAGTTGGGTCGTGCGCGTAAGTCTGGTGCAAAATCAATTCTTGAAATCGGTGCAACGAGAACGACGGTTCAACGTCTCGCCGATTCCATGTTTACATCGCGATATGTTTCGCTCTCAAGTTCAATCGTTTTCACCGTCGAGGATCGATCTAATCTCGACTGATTTCGCCAACGTAGTTGCTGCCGCGTGGCGTCGTGTGCCGGGAGTCGACCAACGAGTGCGACTTGCCCGAAGTCTGTACCGGAGAGAACGGCCAATGTCCGGCGGATGTTTACAAGAAAAACGGAAGTCCTTGCGGCAACGATGCTGGACATTGTTATAACGGCATTTGTCCGGCGTTGGATGTTCAGTGCGATCAAATCTGGGGACACGGTGGAATTGCCGCGGACTACGAGTGTTTCATACAATTCAATTCCAAGGGCTCGCTCAGTGGACATTGCGGCACCGATTCTTCCGGTCACTACATCAAATGCGATATAGAGTAAGTAAACCTTTGTCCAATTCCGATTCGAAATGCAAGTTCTCAGTTTAGGAATCTACCGATCCAAAGGCTATGCGTTTTAAACGTCAAGTATCGAGAAAGATATTCTAAATGATTGTCATTTCCCCGATATTATTAACGACGTGGCGATAAAAAAAATAGTCGCTCGTTTATTTGTCTTTCTCCTCATTTTCTTTGTTATTCTTCTTCTCTGTTATCCCGCTTTCCGCTGTCCTTCTGCTATCCGGTAATCGGTTAAATCGCGATGCTACGTAATGATACGTAATTATAAATCGTAGGAACGTTCGTTGCGGGTCACTGCAGTGTCAGCGAGGTGGCAAACAGCCAATGTTGCCAGAAGCGGATCATTCGATAACCATAATCTCGATAAAGGGCGCAGAGTACGAGTGCAAGTAAGCAACCGTTAAATTTTCCATTATCCTTGTTATATATATATACGTATGTATGTATGTACGTGTGTGTGTACGTGTGTGTGTGTACGTGTGTGTGTACGTATGTATGTATATATGAATGTACGTACATGTATGTATGAATAACGTTCGCACCGATTGTTCGCGTAAAGGTCGACGACTGGAAAAGTGGATGGAACCGAGATACCTGGCATGGGTCTGGTTCGGGATGGAACATCCTGCGGTAACCAATCGGTAAGAGAGGCACGACTTTCTAATTCCTAAAACCCGCGAATTATCGCTTTAAAACGTTGTTACGTGAATAGTTTCCGTCGGGGATCGTCCTTGTTATAAAAATCGGATTACGCAGAGTCGAAAGCGGCCGTATGGAGTTAGCCTAGCTCGTAGTTGCACGCCGAGCGAACCGATACATCGATACGACAGTGTCCATGTATACTTCTTTTCTTTTGCAGATTTGCGTGAACCAAACGTGCATAAACCTGCCCCCGAACTTGGGCACCGACAAGTGTCCTAGTAATCACAACAATAACGAATGCTCGGGGAATGGCGTAAGCAAAACTTGACTCTTGGCTAGACGAGGTCGTTCGACTTGAAAATCGGCCGATATCAAATGAAATTCGCTCGTTGCCGTAGGTATGCACGAACCTGAACAAATGCTTCTGCTATCTTGGATGGAACGGACCAGATTGCTCCATACAGCAGGAAATTCCAACTTCGCCGCCAACCACGTCTAGCACCGAATCGGCTGGTAAAAATAGTTCAGATCCTAAATTAGGGAAGAAAGAGACCCCCTACGGTAAGTTGCGATTCGTAAAACTCTAGAAGATAGAAAACCGTCGATCTCGAATCTCGAATCTCGAATCTCGAATCTCGAATCTCGAATTTCGATTTCGAACGAGGCGAGAAACCGAAGCTGCGACGTCGATCCACTTTGCTCGAGTCGTTTGGTCCGAATCGCTCGATCAGCCTCGGTTTCGCGTAGCTCGCGCGATCGTTTTTTCTAGCCTGTAATCTAACGATAAGCAGACCAACGGTGAATAAGAAATAAATAGCGTAGAGTAAGCCTAGGTACGCGGCGCCGGTTACCGGCTACGGTAGATGTTTCTCCGCGTCGAGTCGCGTGTAAATCAGTTTCCCCTCTTCCCATATTCTTATATCATCGAGTATGATGTATCGTTAAAATAAAATAGCTGTGTTTAATACGCGGGAAAGAAGAAAGAAAGCACGAGGCTCTTGGGTAGGACGATGGAGCTCGATGGAGGGTAGGACGAAGATGGATGGTACCTCGGGGGAGGCCTCAACAGGCGTGATAAGCGGAACGTTCTACCGTGACCGGTAATCTTAAAAGGCGGACGTTGCTCGATCGTCTAGATGAGTTTAATTCGCGATAAGACGAAGACTCGTCCCGTATCCCGGCGGAATACCGGTTAGCCGCCTGATTATTTGGGGCCATACCATCAGCTGTGCACATAAAATTCTATGCGTCCCCGTATATATGTATATGCGCCTATACGTATGTATATGGAGTACGGGCCGATAAGTTTACTCGACTACACTTTTCCACTTTCGATTCACGAACCGTCCATATCCATAGACTCTCGAGAGAAAAGAACGATCGCACGTTACAGGCAAACGTTTTCCAACGACGCCGACTACGCACGTCGTCACGGCGATCCTTATCGGGCAATACCGCCCGCTTCCCTTACCAACGATGCAACGAGCCTTCTCATCGGGACCACTGTTTTACGGTGAAACGGATTACCAGCTGTTCGCGCGAAACTCTCCATCTTCCGATGATTCTCGAGTCGAACGCAATGCGACGTTCCTCCGGTCGAACCGTTTGGCTGGAAATCCGAATTCGCTTCGCTGGTAACACGAGTATACGTAATCGTTGGTTGTTCGTCGTTCGACCAAGTTCGCGCAGACCGATATCGTACGCGCGCAGGTTACGAGCAAAGGGAGAGGGGCAGGAAAATAAGAGGAAACGAAGAAAGGAAGAGAAAAGCTGCGCAATCTTGGTTGGTGCCGCGGTGCGTTCCCGGCACGATCCTCGAACAAATTCTCTTCCTTTCGTAGCGCTAGCCTCTTACGTAGATAGAAGTTGATCTCTTCCGGACGAACCGATCCTCGCAACTTGCTTTGATCGCGAGATGAACGAGTTTCGCGAATCTTTGAAAAGATGGTGCGGAGGATCGGCAGAGGGAGAGAGAGAGAGGATCGTGCGAGATGCGAAACACGCGATATACCTTTCTGATACGCGCAGATTACAAAATGTGATGGTCGTTTCAGAAACAACTAACAACACTCTTAGCACCGGAATGATGGTATTAATCCTGGTGGGTGTGGTCAAAGGAGTCTTCATTTGTTTTGCGCTAATGGCTGTTTGCTACAGGTACAGTGGCAAAATAAAGTTGTTGAGTGGGTTCGACCAACGCCTGTCATTGTCAAGTAATTCCGTGGCTAGCTGGATGATGAGGCATCGCACGCGGCCGTCAAATTGCTCTCATAATATTGATTCATCTTAGCCTATTTACTCGATGTTTATTCATATACATATATTTATCTATATATGTATATATACATATACCGATGTTTTTTTCGATGGTGTGCTCTGAATGTGCTCGTGCTCGCATAGCGCGTATGAATGATCACGACGATCGTGACTATGCTGCACGAGCGAGGGATCTACGTTTCCACTTGGTGTCGCATGCCAAGGGACGAAGGCAAAAGTTGTTGTTGCGTGAACCGTGCGTCAGGGATGCGCTCCTCCATCCATTCTGATTCTCCAGTCTGATTTCGTTTGAACGGATTCGTTAAATATCCGGTTAAATAGTGAATAGTCGCTTTGGTACGTAGGTACGACGTTTGGTATGGCGCGCACAGCCGTAAACCTGTACGAACGTGTCACGGAAACGTACCTTTATATTTTATATTCTAGAGATAAACTAAATTTATATTCTATTCTAAAGGCGAAGAAAAGAGACGGGCTGTGACGTTAACAAATTAATTAGCAAATGGCGAATATATCCTCGTATCGTGCGTATCGTATGTAATAAGGGGATACGAAGCGGATAACGGGACAGTCTTGGAAAGAAAACGTAGTTGCAAATTTTTCCAACGAGCAATTGTAATTGTATTGTAACTGTAAGAGAGGGAACTTGGAACGAGGTCGTATCCGATGTCAGCATCGGAGATGCATGTACGATCATGGTCTAAACTCGACATAGAGTCTGTAGGATCTTCTATAGGATAATGCTGAATTCTCTGCGATCGTAGTCGATCTGCAGTGGTTAGGTTTGAGACGGATTGAAAATAATGTCTACTTCTATCCTAAAAAAAAGACCGTATACGATCGACGATGTTGTACGATTCGTCCCTTGGAGTGCGATATCCGATACACGATCCATTACAACGCCAATGTGCCAGCTGCTTGTATGCCCTATAAAAGCATGAATAAGGCTGATTAGCGAAGAAACGAACGTCGTCCCCTCGGACAGTCTGAGATCGAAAAGCAACCGTTAACGGCAAAATTTCCAACTGGCGTATGTACCAGCCAGACGACTATTTGATCGCGATAACTCGGTGATATCGTGTCTTCGTCGATGTCAATGTGAATGTGAATCGGAAAGGTATCACGGTTGACAACGAGTGCTCCGGCTCGTACGTAAAAGACACGAGAGAAAGGACCGCGGGCATCTGTAAACTAAGATAGAGATAGATAGAGATACTAAAGGGAAAGTGGATCGAAGCGAGAAAAGAGGCGCTAGGGACCGTAGAGAAAGAGAAAAAGAAAGAACTGGTTCGCATCTATCGTACTCGTATCGCGAGATGCCGCGTCGATGCCGCGTCGATGCGATCAATGGTGCGTGTACCACGCGAATGGTGTGCGTACAACAAACTACGTCCATGTATATGTATATGTGCTGATTCTGGCTTCTCTGTTTCTTGTCTGTTTCTGTCTGTCACTGCCATCTCTGTCTGTCTGCATGCTGTGGGACGCTCGGATACCAAAATATATCATCTGTATACCGCGCGCTGCGCGAACAATGGTACTCGATCTCGATATCGTGTCGGATATCGACGATGTTTGACACGTGACGACCAACGACCATGCAAATCTAACGATGTAACTAACTAACACGTCTGATCGTCACAGAGAACTACCACGGCTCTAACACTGTATTTTTAGTTGGTGTGCTCATGTCGGTGGTAGGGGGTGTTTTCATAGTATTTGCTCTGATGGCTCTCTGCTACAGGTCAGTCGTAGTACATAAAAACTACTCCCTCTGTCTCAGGTTAGTGTGCAGAAACATACACGTAGAAATTCTTTTGTATGCGTATATATATATGTATATATATGCACATATATATGTATGTCTTTTTATTTTTTTTTACGATCCACACGTCGTACATATATATTTACATGTATATCTTTTAGAGTCCGTATTATATTACCGTCTTTCTCTTTTACTGTTTTCGCTTACTCTTCTTTTCGTACACTTTCTACTTTTTTCCTTTTCTCTCTCACTCTTTCTCTCTTTTTTGTCTCGATGTATCTTCTTTTATCGTGCCGATCAAGCGCTCTGCATAATCTGCGCTCCGTATCGCCCCGTATCGCTCCGTATCGCTCCGTATCGCTCCGTATCGCTCCGTATCGCTCCGTATCGCTCCGTGCCGCTCCGTATCGAACGTTCGATACCAGAGATACGCGCCACGCTTCTGCGACCGTGCAAACATTTGTACTCGTTGCAACGAACAGAGACAACGCCGTACCGAACCGAACCGAATCGAACCGAATCGAACCGTATCGAACCGTATCGAACCGTATCGAACCGTATCGAACCGTATCGAACCGAACCGAACCCAACCGAACAGATATGGGGAAACGCGTGCGACGAGAAATCGCCCTATTCCATTTGCCGAGCAGGAAATGCGCCATCGATCGCGCGTCTATAGCACGCGTACCGTACCTGATCGTTGCTACGATTATGCTAACGATAAGCAGCTTGAGCGATTGCCGGAAAATTCGCATTTGCCGCGAACCATTTGGGTTGGTTGCGGATCGCTTTCGCAAAATTGGCTACTCGACGTGTATCGTTACTCGTGCGCAAGTAACTAAAGGCTTCTGTGTTTCGTGACCGTTAACCGACGTCCTTAACGGCTCGTGCAACAAGGAACGATCGTGACGATCGATAGAAGGAAAGACCGTTACGATCGATAGAAGGAAAGACGAGACGGGAGACCGAATGATCCGAACGTATTGGTATTCGGTTAAAGGTTGCCGCGTTACAGCAGGATGATCGCGATCGACCAGAGTGCTACTTTCTTCCTTGTGTTGCCGACAATGCCGAGCAAAGTATCTTCAGCCCCGTGGAACGCACGCGTGTGTTACGAAGCTTCGGCCGATACTTTGTCTCGAGACGCTTTGTCCGTCTGTCTGTCCACCACGTTATCGTTTGATTTTGAGTATTTGGTTGACGGGTCCACTGCCAGTGAAGGACGAACTCGCACGAGTGGCCGCGAGGCCAGCTGCCGGTGTACCATTCGACTGGTTATCCGTTTTCGTTCTAATGCATGCGATCACGGCTCCCTGTACAACACCGTAGACGCGCCCGCTTCGCTAGCGTCAACCATTTCATTGCGAAAGAAAATTGTACGGCTTAAACGTATATCTACCGTACCTTCGGCCTGGTATCTTTTCTCAGCCTATTGCGTTTAAACGTTGCGTTACACTTCCATAGACTAACTCGACGTTAAGGGCTTTTTTAACGTCGCGCGCGTCTATACGCGTCAAGATACGGTCGTCTATATACGTTTAAACCGGGAACGTGTGTACATAATTATGGTAGAACATCGCGAGCACGCAGTTGGCCAATTATATTTTGAAAGGGAGTCGACTACAATTCCTTTTCGTTCGGTCAAGACATTTAAAAACGTGATTGAACGCGCAACGATCGACGATCCTCGTCCAACGATCACGACGAAAGGAACGAAGGAACGAAGGAACGAAGAAATTCGTTCAAAGTCACCCTCCCGTAGTTTGCATGCGCTTCCTAATCGTTCTTTGTGGTTACCATGATCGCGAGCCTCGCATCCTCGTAATCGGCCAATTTCTCGCAGAAGGAAGAGCACCGTCCAGAAGTACGAGCAACCGTACGTGAAGAAACCGCCGCAGAGGAGTTACATGGTTTCCGGAAACGCCGGAAACCATCATCCGGGACACGCCGTCCTGGACAACGTCCACGACAAGATCCTCAACTTCAGCAGTATGCCTAATTCCAGGTATGACGATCGTTTCGTTGCCTACCTAGCTAACACAGTCGGGCTAGAGACTGACGCTTGAGCGTTTCACGCGTTTGTTCGTTACGTTTCTTCGGACGCGATCGATTCTAGATTCGATCGCGTATTTACTCTCGACCCGATCACCGGCTGATCTTTCGAACGACGCAATTTGTCCGATATATAGGCGACAGCTCTACTATCGCCCCTCGGTCAAATTTATAAACCTGTTTCTCAGTTTCCCCTTGTTATCGTTCCTCGTTAGCCCGCTCGCAAACTGTAATAGCAATAATGACGATGATGATAGTAACGGCAACAACAACAACGACAACAACGATAATAATAATAACAATGATAATGATAATAACAACAATGATGGCAACAACAACGACGACGACAAAGCGTAGAAGCGGCGAAACGAGAAACAGGCTGGCGCCCAATGATCCTAAGCTAACACGAGTGAAACTTTGAAAACGATCCGAGTACGTGTTCGAGTACGCTTTTAAGAGATAATTTAGGGAAGACCCCTGCAACTAGTGTTAAAAAGGATCCATCAACGATCGCCAAAGACACATCTCGCTTCTACTTATACATTGGTTTTCCATTAATGTTTGCGTCACACGAATTCACGTCACACGGCATTCATTCGACATTTATACAAAATCATCCGACGGGGATTCGGTTCGCGCTGCTTTTCATAGACGCAAAAGAATTTTCATCGAGTTCTCGAGAGACACGCGACCTTTTATACGCGACCCCGCGTTTCACGTGTCGTAAGCCTCGCGACGAGCCATCTTCTCCGTCGTTCGACTCGGCGCGGCGCTTCCAGTTCATCTCGTTTCCTCGAAGCGGCAAGCAGTTGCTTTAACATCGTGTACGCTGAAAAGAGTCGAACAAGTTTTCCGCAGAGTTTTCCGCAGAGTTTTCCGCAGAGTTTGCTCGCAGAGTCTCGCTTCGCCAGAGAAACAAGTTGGGATATACTCGCGCCACGTTACAGCAAGATAGCCGAATACGGAGTATCGTTTCGTTCTGCAAACGTCATTCTCGCGGAATCGATCGCTATCGATATTTAAAAGTATTTCTCGTGCAGAATATCGCGACAAAAATTCTTGACGAAACGGACACGCGGAGCGTACATTCAACGAGCGTATCCTGTAGCGTATATATACGTCCACTATCGCATATCTGGTCGATTTGTTCTATGTCCTGTGCAACGAATTTTCAACCGAACTTGTCTCGTCCTTCGATGTCGCGGTTCGAAATTGGCGATCTTGGAAAAATTCATCTTTCTCGTTGGATTTCTTATAACTCGTTTCTCTACCGTGCGGCCATGCGTGTCGCGCAGCGTCGCTCGAGCAAGATGAAAGGAAAAGGCGACGCGAACGACGGAAACGAAAACGAAAACGAAGACGACTCGTCGACGATGAGAAATCGAGAACACCGACACCGTCGACTACGCGATATCAAGCACACCTTTAACCCTTTGTGGTCGTGCATAAGCCGGGTGTTCCATTTCGCAACTTTGCTCGAGAATTCTTTCCCTTTTTCTATTTCACGATTCCGCGAAACGTTCTTTCTCTTCCCTGCCGACCTGCCGCCTCCCTGTCTGCTTCTAGAAATCGACCATAGGAAAATGATAGTTTATCGATTGCTCGTTTGTTGGCAAAATCGTGACGAATCCGACCGCAAGGGGTTAAATTCGTGGTGAAATACCCGCGGCATGCCTATATTAGTATATTTCTAGCCGCGGCGAGACCCAGCGCGTGGTGTTTCGACCCCCGAATAGCGTCGCCACCGCAGACGGGCCAAGAGTCAAGTAAGTCTCACGTGTCTCGCCGTTATGTCACCATATAGTTGATCGATGATCTCAAGACTCGAACACGCTAGTCGTCGAAAACGTGACAGGCCAGCTTTTAAAGAGAATTCGGATACAAAATGCGACGCATGTGGCGCAAAGTCTGCCACCTTGGAAGCTTTTACTTTGCTGGCCTGACTCGTTCTACCTTATCGAAGCGAGCAGAGATGCTCCGCTCGCGGAATGAGTCGCAAACGTTGCTACATCCGCACGGAAAAAGATATCGCTCACGAGCGTCAACTTGCGTCGAGCTCGTTCAGCTGAATATCTTTCGCGTGCAGAGGCAAACACATTTACATACACACATCTACGCATACGCACACGCATACACGTTCACGTACACTTACAAGTACACGTACACGTATATACCTGTATACACAGAGATAGAGAGTGGCTCGCAAAAGTATTCGTGCACGTACCATAGAGAACTGTTTCATTTATATCGTGCGTGTTACGTGAAACGTATCGAAATTTTATCGACGCTGTAACGAGACGCAGCCGCCGTGTTTTTCTCGATTCCTAGTAATTAGCCGATTCACGCGCGTCTGATCGGTATAAAAGTTCAATAAGAATTTGCGATAACGCGATGAAAATTCTGCTTAGAAAGCAACGAACGCTCGCAAGTCCTAACTCGGTACGACGATATTCAATTAGACTTGGTAAACTCTGAATTACAATTTCCTCGTACTTGGTAAAACGTTGGTATACGGTGCGAGCAATCGATACCGAGATCTATTCTAGTAATATCGTTGTTAGTATTATTGTACACGGTGGTTGAAACAAAGTGTTACAAGCTGTTTCTCGGAAACCGACAAAGACACCTATATAGCTGAGCGGTACGGAAAGTCCAATCTTTTAGCGCGCGATACGTCTCTCTAAGACGAGCTTTCGAGTAGAAATGGAACATCTTTATAAATGGAAGACGGTACTAATTTTTTGTTATTCGGATACTTCCTACCAGACTCGATCAAATTTACTCCAACTATTTTGTCTTTTATCGTGCATAGTTATGCTCCCATTTTTCTCCCTAAAGGAGAAGAAGGCTCAAAGAATGGGCTGCGCGGTAAAAACTGCCTTAGCCGTTTTGCCACGATCCTCCGCGTTTTACCATTGAATTATAGCGAAAACCAAGTTTCGTATTAGTTTCTGCGAAAACCGTTCGTAACGCTTCGTTCCGACTAGTCTCTTTATTTATGTCGAATGTCTCGCAACTTCTCTGTACGTTTTCAGAACCGTTCGACATTTGTCCGATTATAGAATTACGATAATTGGGTAGTAGTTGAGTACGGATAGTATAACAGACGCGATACGCGGAGAAAAAGTGTAGGAATGTTTTCGCGAGCCGCTACTATACAGTGTACGCTGTACATGCGTGCAGAGATACACTGTGACAATACACGATACGTAAGATGGATTTGTGAACGTGACATTGTTTAACAGCACTGATTAGGAATGCAGTAGTAGCGATACATCTTGTACAATTATTGAAAAAGCAAACACAAAGAGACGATGAAGGGACTGTTTTTTCGTTTGTCGGATGTATTCTCTTCTTTCCGTTTACCTTTAGACTTTCGGTTGAAAAAAAGATGTTTTGATATCGCATAACGGCACGATGCATTTGGCCCAAATTTTCTACAACGTTCAAGGTGGGCATCTTTCGATTTCTCTCTACCAACGATTTCGAGTAGATTAAGCTCGTGTTCGTTCGCTCGTCTGTCCAACGTAGGAACTCGTATACAAAAGACCACTTGACTTTTCGCAAACTTTCCGTTCCGTTATATTTTTCACGGTAGCTGGTACTTATACAGTACCAGTACGGTACTTGTACGATATTTCGTTGGAAACAGTGGGAAATCTAGTCTAACGCGATTGCATATTAATTCTCACGTGTGTGACACGCTTCTGATTTCAGCAAGCCTGATTCATCGTCTGCTCTCTATCGTACCCCTCTCGACGCACCAACGCACGTTGTGGTCGATGCGAGTAGAAAAGAGTAAAGTGCATGCATAGAATGTTACACGCCATGTCTTCTCATCTTTGCACCGCATGCTTTCTTTCCTTTCGAATGCGCCGCACAATCATCGATTCCCCTTCCAGTTCGTTAGAACGACTAATTCTTTGCAATTACAGATTACAGAACATATACCTACTTGATATACACCGAGCATGCTTCGTTCGTTACTTTTTAGCATTCGCATAGTTTAACGTAGAACGCCCCGACCGCAGCTGTGTAATCGTTTGAAAAGAAAAAAGAAAAAGAAAAAGAAAAAAGAAAAAAAAAGAAAAAGAAAAAAAGAACGAGAAGTACATACTTTTGTCACGTGTTTTGCGAGCAAAGGATCAAACGTAGAATTTTCCAATATACCGTTCGCTTAAAGCATGCCTGGATTCGATGAGCCTATGAAAAGAACTATCAACAAAGGACAAGCAGATTGATTTCGGACGAAAAAGGAAAAGATACGCGTGTACATTTTGTCAAAATTCTCCGCGTTTAACCAGAGTCAAAGGAAAAGACACGATGTCGTGTTCGCGTTCGTGTCACGTTTTAATCGATAGCTCGATTAAAAGTGAGGCACAAACACGAACGCGACCCTAACTACGAGACTGCACCGGTTTAAAGAGAGCCTTTCGCGAGTGCGACCAAATGGGTGGTTTCTGCGAGGCAAAAATGGTCACGTCGAATCGAAGACCAGACGTTCAGAGGTGTGCGATCCGAGATTTCTCATCCGGCAACGAAATTCCGATTTTTCATCCGTAATCTCGGTAACGAAAGACCGCGGTATCGAGTGTAACGACGCGTGCAAACATAGGTATCGAAGTACGTGTTGAAATACGTATCGAACCTATCGAACCTACACCGAACCTATGAACGTTCCGTCTTCTCCGATCAGCTCGAATCGGATTCATCGAGTAGATGCAGCGAGATCAAATGTTCTTTCACGTCGACATTTTCAGGGAGCATAAATCTCAGGTGAAGAAGCCCGGTATAGGCGAGGAGGAGGGAGATACGGGAGCGGACGAAGTCGTCTCCTTCATCGATCTGCAGCAGAACAATCTTCCGCAGTTTCGTGGGAAGGGAATTTTAAAGAAACACGGTAGTTACGGTATTGCGACGATCGATAGTCGTGCAACCGAGTAAACTAATAGCCGAAACGTAAAGGGCAAATGCAACGAGCTCGAATCGGTGAAATTTCTGTTAAAGCGTTTCTAAATAATGTGTGAAAGCGCCTACGATTCGGCCTACGTATCGAACGCGAAAACCGACAGAGCTGTTTGCATCGACCGTTTACGTACGATGCAAATACATATAAGAAACGTATAAAGGGTGAAAATTAACGAAAAGCACGAAAATCGAGCAGGTGTGGGAGGAGGAGCGGTAGCCAACGTGGAGCGTACGTTGGATCAACTGAACGGTTATCACGAGCACATTATCGAGGCACTGAGAATGGCGGCGAATCAACGAGAAACGTCGGGAACGACGTCGACTGGCGGAAATCCGATGGACGACGAAGCTCTGACGGAACCACTTACGGAAATGCTAACGGAACCTCTGCAAGATTGCTATCCCGCGGATTCGTATCGCAAAGACATCATAAAGCATATCGACAACCAAGCGGACGAGGAGTACGAGGAGCACATGCCGACTTGCGGTATAATTCGTATACGCACTTTAGAAGACCTGATCAAGCAGCTGGAGCGTCACACGACTAGAAACAGAAGTCCGAGCGGCTCCGAGGATATGCGCATGTCCGAGAGCGAGGCTGATCGTCCCTACAGAAAAGATTCGTCCGTTTGTAGCGAGTCCTCCCAAGGGTAAGAACTAATGCGAAATACGCGCTTCGCCATGCTTTACGTTCTCATCTCGACGTTTTCGTCGCTTTTACTGCCATTACGTGTCATTCGATCCGATCGGTACACTCTTCTTTGACGAAGCTTCGACCGCGATCGCGACCGAGTTGGATATGGATATGCCTTCTCGCGATCCTTGTCTTTAACTCGATCGCCAAACCATTTAGTTTACAACTGTATCGCGTAAAATCTCCTCTCCGTACTTGAGGAAATTTCAACGTACATAGCTGTAAAGCTTGGACGAGCTAAGTACGTGTACGTGTACTTGGTCGCGTGTACTACGTACTAAGGAAAGAACAAAAAACGGATAAATCGGCCATCCGTAGTTGTAGCTATCGGTTTGATATAAGCGACACGGACACAGACACGCACATAAAAAGTATAGCTTCGCGGTGCTACTTTGATCTCATCTATTCGTCGTCAACGTAACTCGATCGGTATCAGACATCCCACACGCTGGCACCTCACCGTCGCAATCTACTTACTTACTCACTTACTCACTTACTCACTTACTCACTTACCATTATTTTTATCAATGCGTCGTTGCTTACTTTTTTCTTCTCTCGCCAATACGTATTTTTGCTTCCTAACTTTGCGCATATTACAGCATATTACAGCTATCAGAAAAACGTAACAAGCGTCTGGATATAGTAGCATTAGCGTAGTTATGCGTTACAGGCAAACGCGCGATCACACGGATAATTGGTAAAATCCCGGCGACGTTGACTTGCATCGCCGACCACGTGCAGCTTTTATGCAGCAATTTTACATGCAGAGTCTGTTTATACCGTGTCCCTCTCGCGTTACTTCAGTTATTTATGGGATATTTCGAAGGAACTTGAACACGCATTTCTCGATTCGGCTCGGTTAAAGCTAAAGGGCCGCCAGGCCATCGATATACGAACGTAACAAGCGTATATCGCCGATATTTCGGGCTTCTTAACGTTACTGCACGTGTAAATCTACGCCCAGACTAGACTCGTATCGACCATATATATGGCTCTCTTTACGCGTACGATAATATCGAGAACCTTGAGATATTGACGATATACATATGTGTATCGATTGTTTTGTGCGATCGTCCGAGGGACCCTTTGGCATTAGGCAAACGTACATTCGCGAGACGATCGGACAAGGAGGAACCATGTAGAAACGAAAACGAAAAAAAAAGAAATAGAGAAGAACGCGTGCGTGAACGAAAACTTCAAAAAAAAAAGAAAAAAAAGAAAAAAAAAGAAAAAAAAGAAAAAGAAAAAAAAAACAAAAAAGAAACTACACTTGTCAAGAAACTGATCCGATTTCCTACGTAGAAGCAGAAGATGTAGCCGCGGCCGTGACGATACCTACGGTAGATATTGTCAACCATCGTCTCGAAGTCCTTACGGCACCCATCAGCACACTCAACACTCCCATCAAATGTACAAGGAGGAGGGTATTTATGCAACTGCCGATCCTGACAGAGGCTCAAATACTAGGGGTGAAACGCCCGATAGCGAAAGGTATCGCAGATTTTTTCAATACGAACACGGGCTTGGTAGCTTGACGTTCGGTAAAGAGATCTGTGCAAATCTCCCTGGCAATCCTACGAGAGTTCCCCCGAACGTGTTCCGAGGTTAGCGTTGGGAATCCAAGTTCCAGCGTGTACACGTGCATGCGCTACCGCGCATAAATATTTGAACACCGCGCGATAATATCAAAAGACCGATAGTATATTTTCAACGTTACGATAGAAGAACGAACGTCTCTCCACTCGTTCCGATAAACGGGTTCCTATAAGTCGAAACTGAAACAAGAGGTATACCTAGTATCTTTGATAAATAACCGACACGTGATCAAATCTAGAGAAACTCTTAGAGTTCTAAGAGTTCTCAACGTTCCACGGATACGCTTCAAGTCGCTTGACTCGCGTGTTTCACGATCGCTAGAACCAATTTTCATCCATCTCTGATTATCGCTTTTCTTATTTATACCAATCAACGCCAACCGTTGTTTTTATTAATATCTACCAACTGTATATATGGTTGCCTGAGATAGACGAGAAACAAATTGAAGATTTACGTAAATAAATTAAACAGCTTTACTTCGAGTATTACATATTCGTGTTTTATATTTTATTTTCTATCATATTTAATTTGCGAGTGTTCAAATAGTTATGCACGGTAGTGTGCATATGTAGGCAGACTGTGATCGCACGCCCAAAGTATCCGAACGCTCAAAGGTATCCGAACACTGGCTTATCTTTTGGGCAGACGTAATCTCAATCGCAATGACTTTATTCCTTCTAATCGTCGTAGCTACGTAGAACGAGATATTATAATTCGGTTTAATGGATTTTTATAAAATTATTCTGCTGCCTCGCCAACTTTTCGTCTTTAGATCTTTTAGTGTTGCAATTATAAGTCAGATAGAAAGGATAGAATAATGGATGGAATAAACTGATAGAAAGGTTTCTTGCCCGTTTATTTCGGACTGCTCAAATATTTCGAAAAACATGGATGGAGGGGGATACCCTCCTCGTACCTTTGGCACCATTCCAGATATAAACTGTCCAGATAGAAACTTGAAAATTCAAATTTTCAATTAATCGGCCGGTATTAACGTTACTACCCGATGTACACCATAGGCACGCGTAAATATGTTTTTCTTACGGTGCGGTATTACTGGTAGGGCATCGGCGAATCACGAGCTTGTAGTTTTCGAATATTTCCGAAACAGTCGGTCCGTTTCCAGCGCCACTGTTAGGCGAAACCTTGTCCGTATTACTTCGTCGAATTTGAAAGTTGGGTATGGCGCGGTAGCGGATACGTAATAAAAAATGGTGGACCCGTTTAAAATTTTTAATTCGTTAAAAAATCGTAACGTCACCTTCGCAGGGGGTTTCGAGGTGATCGCAAGATCAAATACGCAAAAGTATAATACGCGCCTCCGCGCGTTGTGTAATCTCTATCCTAAGTGGTATTTGAGCGGTTCGACGTAGATCGGAGACACTGTACGCTTATTATATGTACTGACATATAATAAGCGTTTTGCAAAAGGTAATTTAGATTTATGGCAGGACGACTTCATAGGAAGATTATAATGGTTGTTTGGAATCGATCAAAGTGTCCGGATACTTACGAACGGCAGTACGTGTAATTCCCATCGCTATGACGAACGCGTATTCAGATAAGGATTGGTGCATGCCCGAGTGAAAGCTACTCGCCGAAATTGCTCGATGGGATTACGAATTGACGGTTTTACGGATCGAATAGAAATGCCAAACTTTGACCGAATAAATCTCAACGTCCGACGATCCAAAACGGAATATAAATAGACTCGGCATACTTCCGGGCTTTTACATCCCTATATACGTATAACGAGAGTTGCAAGTCCGTTTTTAGCTAGCTACTATGTACTTGTTCGAGGTCACTGAATGACCACCACGGAATGAATAAACGGTCGAAAGGACCAACGACGGTATAAAAGTGTAGAAAGCATGCAGGTATCCCGAAGCTGAGGAAAAATTGAACCGTTGCCTCCAAAGTTTCCACGTGACAGGGGGAAATGAGATACGAGAAAATCAGATCGGATTCGACAAAATTCAACACACCAACCTTCGCATGCTAATTTACTCTTTTAGTTGCTTGTGTGCAATGCGCTGTGAATGTGCTGCAAATTACGTACGAGACGTCTGTTATTTCTATTTATACTCGCGAATGGCCAGAAACCCAAGTTAAGTTGTTGCAAGCATTCTTTGCGTATATCCGTGGCAAAGTGGCGATAGTGGAAACTTGCGAGTCACGAACGATACTCGACGAGCCTAGAAGCGACTCTCTTTTCTTTCTCGCAATGAATCTCTTTAAGAAGTAACGTCTACGTTTACACGACAGGCGGATTATCTGCGGTTCAAGACGCGCCAGAACAACGCCGCACTTATCCTTATCTGAAGATTTCCTTCCTCGTCGATCGATCATCACCTTTACGCTTTAATCGTACGACAAAGCTACCAAACGATACTCGAATTACCTCGGTATTCTATATATGTATATGTACATACTTTTCACGTGCAACTGTTCGTAGCCGCAACTGCAAGGCTTCGCACGTGCGCAATAGCTAGAGAAAGCTTACTCTTTACGCAACACACGGATGCGTGTACGCACGCGTTACCCCCTCCCCCACGCAACGGATGAAAACAGTTCTAATATCGGTCTCGGATCTCGAAACAGCTAGGAGAACGGACAAAATCTTAAAAGGAAATAGATAATGAACACGAAAGATGTAGAAAACTACAAATTTAGATGTCAAATGTCGTAAAATGTAAATGTTACGGACGTAACGGTTCTCGTCCGTATCGGTTTCGGTTCCGTGTCGCGGTTCCATACAAGAATTTTTACACGAGCCACGACTAAGATCGTCGACCGATATTTTATTATTCTAATATAACTAAGGCTAATAAAACAAGTAGAACTCTGGAATTATGCATACGTATAAAAGAGCGGGAGTAGCGTTGGCAATTCCACCAACGCGAGTAAGGGTGGAACGTTTGCTCTCAATACTCTTATCTACCTTGTTCCCGCGTCGCTCGAAAATTACTAGAAAAATGATCGATCATGCGTCGATCATAAGATTAAACCACGATAAAATCGCAGATAATCAACATTTTTTTAAGTAATTTATAGAAATAACGTTTTAGAGATAAATCTTAAAGTATTGAATAACTTAATTGCGTATTGACATTTTCATAAAAAATACGGAATGTGATAGAACGGGGGAATTGATAAGAACCGAAACCGAAACCGAAACCGGTATGGACAAGAACTCTTATATCCGCATATCCGCATATCCGCATATCCGCATATCCGCAACAGATACAACGTCTCTTTCGGTCCCCGTAACTGTTCCGTAACTCAGAACCGATATACAACGAGGGACAAAAGTGTTCGTGCAGTTGGAACGCAGATATAAAAAAACCTATATTCTCTATATCGTTAGATACATGCATATAAATAACGTCATGTATATTTGTTACACAATTACGGTTATTTTGATAAATGTCTGTTACGGTACACCACTACGTACGTTTCAATATATTTAATAATATAGAAAATATTGATATTTTTATTTCTACGTTTCGATTGTACGAATAGTTTTCATCGGGACCGTTTCGATCTCTGCTTCGACGAAAATGGAACACGACGTTTCGTCATCGAGCTTGGTTGAGAAAATCGGTAACGCGTGGATACACGGCTCGGTTGTATACGCGCGGATTCGTGTGTTAGAAAGGAAAAGGAAAGGTAAGTTTAAGCGAAGGGAAGGGGGAAGAAGGATTAGGAGCTTATCGACGGGGTAAAAACCGCGTGTCCGCGGCGTGTGTATGCAGCATTAGTGGTCGTGGAATAGATCCAATGGGCTCGTGTAATCTTGTTATTTTCTAGTGATGCATTTATTCAAGCTCAACAACTAGCCCGACGGACTAGTGAGGACGGAGTGCAACACCGGCCACCACAGCAGCCGCCGCCGCCGCCACCGTCACCGCCGCCACCTGCAATGACTGGTAGCACGGTGCAGTTGCTGCAGCAGCATCATTCGCAACGAAAGCATCGTCAACAGCCGCAGCAACAGCATCATTGCCACCATCACGCGCAGCAGTCGCAGCTCCAGCAGCAGCAGCCGCAGCCGTCGTCGCAACAACATCAAGGTCAACAGCAACAACAACAACAACAACAACACCAACTGCCGGTGGAACAACTGCCAATACAGCAGCGCGGCTACTATCCATCCCCACCCCACACTGATAACGGTCTCGATAACGACGAGACTGAAAATGCTCAATCCCACCAAAAAAAGCTCCCCGACGTTCGTGGAATCGATGTTAATCACTTGCCTAATATTAACAAATGCCCACTAGACGATAATTTTAGTCTAGATTGTAACATAAATAATGGTTCCCCTAAAGAATTAAATACCAACAACACTAGTGATAACGAAAATACTGCCCTACTGCCCCCTTCGCATTTTCCTGAGTACAAGCATTGATAATTATTAATCGATGACAGATAGTGTCTGTAAAACATAGTGGTGTGATTTAATCTTGAACTCGCATTTTATACTGAATAGTGTAAATAACGATAAACTATTGATCGCAACATCAAGAACGACAAAAACAGCGGTAAACAAGTATTAAATTATATAAATTAAAATAATCTATATGAAATGTTTATTAATAAACATTAGTAAAGCGATTTACTCGAAGAAACGCATCGCTGTTATTCGTATGTCCCCCTTTTCAAGTAAAATATATATCTTGGACTATTCCTCCGGTGGGTCGGTTCAACGGTACAAGACGAATTTTGGTCGAAACTGAAACGCTCTTTTAACTGAAATTCTACCAACTAATAGTATATCCAAAACCTAACACCTCGTCTCACATTGGACTTTGAATAGTATTACAAATGCTTCTCCGCAAAGCTAGTAACTCTTTAGCCTTATACTCTTTAGCCCGCCCACCGGATATTTATCCCCAACCTATTTATAATCATTTTATAGTTGATCGTTTTACAGTTTTATAGCTGTACGATATCCGAAAAATAGAAAAACTAGTCGAGAATGTCGTGCATCTACCGAATTCCATACGATCGTGATAGACACTATCCTATCTTTTCTCCCTTTTTTTTTCTTCTAATCTTTTTACAGTCGATCAATTCCTGCTTCTTACCATCAATTCCTCGTTGGAAATTACAAGTAAACTTGATCGCGTTAATAATACCGTCGACCAATCCCCGGCGACATGATCACGACCCCAAAGATCATGACCGAGTTCGGCAACCAAATGCGTACGACCTCGTGTACGTCCAACGAATCTAGTGGTCCCGGGCGACTGGTCGACAGTGCGTAATGGCCCTTAATAACGCGAAAGTAACTTTATTAGTTGTTTTATGTGTCCTTTGCCGTAATTTGATATCTCTTCTTCGACTATATCGTCAAATCGCTATGTATAATATCATTGAAAACGAAAGGTGTCACATACGTTGCCTAATGTCTTTGATTGATAGCTTTGGAGGTTTTCAATATTCGAATTACTATACTAGCTGTACTCCGTAACTATGTACGTATATACTATACGTCCGGAGTGAGTATATCTTTTATTTTTGATCAAATTCACGGACGCGTCTTTTCTTTCGTCGATATTATCTCGTCTTGTTACAAAAACGTATACAGAATATGTATAAAGGGTTTTAGAAGTTTCCCTTCGTTTACTTTCCTATTATTCCATTGATTCCCCCCCCCCCCGTGAATCGGATTCTCCATTTCTTCTTTGAAACATTGCTTACGCGAAAAAGATAAAACAGAAGAAACGAATAGACATTCACACATCGTAGCTGATTCGTTGCAAGCTGTTACGGATCTTGAAATTTTCACACAATTCGAGCAAAAACTGACCTTTTTCTTCGAACAACGCCCTTTCAAATCAAACTTTCAACTCATCGTTCGCGAACATGCCGACTTCATATATGAAACTTTCCATACCCGCCACCATTCGATAATCGCAGGTGGCGTTCTCCGACTTGCGTAACCAACTTCAGGCTCTTCTTTACGATTTCATTTTTATCGATCACGATTTAAACTTTTAATTTCATATTAATTCGTATCGTATTAACAAAACCGATTTTGTACGAATAAAAATAGTAATAGTAACAGTAGTAACATTTTTAATGCAACGGTTAAACGTGATACCAATATCGAAGCAGAAACAATAAATACCTTCTTGTTTTTCTCTTACGTGTGTCAATGCATATGTTTTCCTTTACTACTAAAAATCCAAAAATTCTTACTTTTTTATCTCTTCCTAAATTTTTTTCAAAATTATCAATTCTTTGGCGAATGATCTTCTAATTGGCGCTTTAATTCCCATTTTAACGACAATCTCGGTACAAAAAGGCCGTCCTTCAACAAATGGATATGATGGAAGAACTGTCGCATACAACACAGGAACACAGGTAGCTCTCGCGGTGACACGGTAAAGGTTTTTAGGTAAGGTTTTTAATGATCGACAAATGTTTCTCAATTTGTCTACTATGTGGTAAGGCTTTTTAATCAGATTGTTAAGCTTCGTCTAGTGGTGGATTAATAAGCACATCGAATCGCATATGTATGTGCTTGTGACGAACAATCCGAATCACTTTAAATAAGTTTCGATACAGATTTGCAAGACTTCCATGACTTTCAGGAGTTTCAAGGTATCGAATTCTATTCCAAGTAATTCGAATTTTGATATGTAATTTTGAAAAACATCGAATCGTTTCGAAACTGAGCTTTCTCACTTCGCGATATTCGCGTGCAACGACCCCGTGCATAGTTATCGTTTTCACCCAAGGATGGCGTTAAATGTAAAACTAAAACTTACTCAATGAAAATACCTATTAGATCGCGGTGCTCATTGACTTAGCAGTCGATTTGTAAAGCAGATTTGACGACGTTAGGAGCTTGCTCTTGTCAGGCCTGTGCATCTCAGTCTGAAGTCAGATGCAAAGCATATATTATGTACATGCATATGTGGTTATGTATGTAGGTGCAATGTTAACGGTGTTCAAGTCGATTAGCTAGAAGCACTGTAGCACCACCAAGTACTTTCTCGGGTTACATCGTACCAGGAGATAATTTCAATTGGAATCGCGGTCACGCCGATCTTCGTTTCTTCTCGTGTGAATCGGAATTCGAGAACAGAGTGGTCGATGCCAAGTGCGATAAAGGGAATAGTTGATAAATTTGATCAATGTTACATGCACCTCCAACAAAAACAACAAAACATGCCTCCGATACGCTTGTGAATTGACTGCACGATTCATGCAGATTCGTCGTTTAGTTAATAAAGATGTGCGTCACAAAAGTTTGAGCCTCACCGTAAGATGCAGTCCATTTATTGGACCGGGAGGCTGCTGTCTCGGGCGATATGGAATGGCATATCAAATTATACAGCGTGTGCCGATCCTAACGTGAATAAACGCCGCGAAGCATCTTTCATTTCGGCTGTGTGTGGCTTTCCAAAAGATTTTACACGAGGACGTATACGTAAAGGACAGTTCGGTGATGACGCTTGGTTTAGTGCCAAATTCAAGACTGTCGAAGTAATAGGTAATGTTAGTCTGTCAGACTCATGGAAAAACAATCTTATCGTTGCAACGCGTTCTCCTGTATTCGCACATGACTGATAGTTTGCAAAACTCCTGGAAGTTTTACGTTTTATACTTTTTCTTGTCTTTCCGATTATATCCATCGATACCAATTCTCTGTCAAAAAAAAAAAAAAAAACATTTCGGTAAAACATGAGAATCCTAATCTCCACTATTACTATTAGTCCTTTTCTCGTCTGGTAGTTTTACAACTTTCACCTTTTTAGGCGTAGCGGATGGTGTAGGTGGATGGAGGCATTATGGAATCGATCCAGGAGAGTTCTCTAGTTTCCTCATGAGAACTTGTGAAAGACTGGTCTCTATGGGCAGGTTCACACCTTCTGAACCAGCTGGTTTATTAGCACGTAGTTACTATGAATTACTAGAAAGTAAACAACCCATATTAGGTATTAGAAGCAACTTGTGATTTACGCATCTTTTTTCTCATATTTTGTGAAAATTCTATGTTTCCAGAGAAAAATGAAAAACAAGGTTACGTTAATGTAATTAATGTGATGTTGTATTGTGTGGCTTTTTCAGGTAGCAGTACTGCATGTGTTATAGTTCTCAATAAAGAAACAAGCAGCATCTGTGCAGCTAATATCGGTGATAGTGGTTTTGTAGTTGTAAGAAAAGGAGAAGTAGTTCATCGTTCTTCCGAACAACAACACTACTTTAATACCCCGTTTCAGTTGTCTCTTCCACCTCCAGGACATTCTGGTCTGGTGCTTAGCGACAGGTATTAAGCTTCGCAAGTACATCGTCAATTTACATTATGTATTTAATATAATGTCTCGTTAACGTGCCGTTCTATTTACGACATTGTATATTTTAATTTTAGTCCAGAATCTGCGGATACTTCGAGTTTTGGAGTCGAAGATGGTGATGTAATTCTTTTAGCAACAGATGGGGTATTTGATAATGTGCCTGACCAATTACTTATCACTGAAATGCGTAAAATTCAAGGAGAAAGAGATCCTACTAAGATACAAGGAGTTGCCAACTCCATAGCCTGGATGGCTCGTAGTTTAGCTTTTGACGGCGCGTTTATGTCTCCATTTGCACAAAGTGCTAGAGAGAACGGAATTGACACTATAGGTATGTAAATCATGTCAACGCAAACTACCATATAAAATTATTTCAGAACTGACTTTGAATGCGTAGCCTTAATATTTTCTAGTTATAGAAACACATAGTTCTTAATAAAAAATATATTCAATTTATTCGTACCATACATTTCACAATTCTTTTTATATATCTTATGCATGTACCGAGTGTTGTTTACTTTGGTAAAAACTTTGTAGCAAAGCAATTTCCCTTCTGTACTTTTTTTTAACTACTTCTTTATTCTTACATCTAGAATAAAAAGCTTATACAAATATGCTGTTTTTTTTCCTTCTTCTTTCTTCTCTTTCCTTTCTTTCCTTTTTTCATTTTTCACTCTTTCTTTTTTTCATTTTCTAACAAACAAGTAGCTATCTCAAAGTAAACACATTGACGGTTCAAAAGGGATTTTATTACTAATTTGTTTAAATAGGGTAATCGTTTCATTTACTGTAAGATACACAAAACTAATATAAACATATAAACATTAACGTGTATATCCAAAACATGTTTCTTCTATTTTTTAGGTGGTAAACCAGATGACATTACAGTGCTTTTAGCAACGGTGGCAATATAATAAAGTATGTACAATAGAGTCTTGATCATTGTATTATAGTCCATGTCATTGCGTATATGTACCTAGTTATACATCATTATATCCCGTTATGATAATCATTTATTATTTAAATCTAAATAAATGGTTTTGTAAATCATTTCCCATCTTAATTTTTTCTATAACCACTATAAAAAAAAGTTATTTTTCAAAAAGAATGTCGATGTTGAATTCGTTTTTTGACTAGCAAGAATTTGCATGTAAATATACAAATTTGTTCAAATATGTGCAAACAGGAAGTTCCAAAATCGTTACTTTTGCGAACGATAACAGTACATATATGGCACAATAACATAATAGTACAACACTGTAATGTATTATGAATAAAAGCTATATATCATGTTGGATTAAATATTCAAAAAATTATAGTCAATCTCACGAATGATTATGTAAGAATAAATGTATTTAAAGTTCAATTGAGAATTAAATGCATCGATCGATCTCTTATACCACTATGTATAGACTAATAACATGAATTTATACAATAATAATTTCAAACTAAATTGAACCATTTTATTTCACTGTAATGGTCGTATAAATAACAGTTTTACTTAATATTTACAAAAAGGATGCTATCTAGTTAAATCCCCGAGGCTTTCGTGGCCTGGATTCTTGCAGTTAAAATTGTTAAAGTCTTCGGTATACTAACTGCGTTCTTTTGGACGATATAATTACAACTTCCACACTTACAGTATACTTAGAGTATAAGATGTATTTTTAATTACGCTAGCAACGAAACATCGTTTATTTTCCAAAAGGACGCGAGTTACACGCGCAAGTCTCTCACAGTTTTAACTACTCTCTACTTAGTAAGTCGTACATAATCGTTCAAGTGAAAATTCTTTGTAATACTTTGGCTTCTTGCCGATGTAGACTTTGTCATACTAAGTTTAACAAATGTATTGTTTTATTATATACTAGAATGCAATCATTTGATAGGTAATATGAATACATCACAGTATAACGTATAATATGATATTCTAAATTCTAAATCGAGCAATCAATTGACGGTTAACGACATTAGTTTACTATCAAATGTTTTTGTTAATACACTAGTATCTTTTTTTCATCCTTACTCGAAAATTATAAACATCACAAAGGAAAAGGAATGCCATTTTATGTTTTATTTTGAAGTTAAATAACACTATATTTAATATCAATAATATTATCAAATGCCCATGAAAAAAGAAACTGTGATGTATTCTGTTATTTACAATATTATATATCTTCAGACATGGTATCAAATGTATTATTACATAATTAAAAAAGACTGGGGGATTATTTATAATAGGAGAATAAATAAAAGTATTTACATCATTCGATTATGTAAGATTTTTACAAATAGAATCTTTTGGAATCAGGGGTTTCAATTTTGTGTTTCTGCAAACATTAAAAATAGTATTTTATACTCTAGTATACGAATCCTTTTTTGTTTAACAAAATGTTACACAACGCAAATCTAAAAGTTGTAACTTTCTATTTTTAGTTAAAATTGTATATTGTATCAGGCACAAGATTGTAGTAAAAATTCATGCTGTCCATAATATAATTATTACGAAAACAGTATTTAAACGAATGTTATGATAGATTAAACAATTACTAAAGTGAAGTTTCAAAGAAAATTTAGAATAGGACAATTTGCATTGTTTTTATGTAGATATCTTAAACTTTATACGATACTGAAATTTTGCAAAATTATATATGATTCAATCTGTGTTAATTAATGAACAGATATACCCTAAAATATTTCGTTTTTAACAAATATGTTATCAGTATGAAACTTCTTTGTATTCTCCGAAAATCGTAAGCACTATAAATATATCACAATAGTCGATTATCGAGAAATACTGTTTTCATTTATGTATGTTACCTGCATAATATATTCTGAGATACATACAGAAATTTTTCTGTGAAAAAATTGTAACCCCTGTAGAAAATTGGAAGTCTTATCTTTGTTATAAGTTTTCCATTGCATGTCACATAATGTTAAGGCTGCAAATGTTTAGTACTTTTGTTAGTAACTGGAAAAATCAAGGAACAATGTTGTGTATGTAGCAGTGTAAAAGTTTACTTGATATGCCAATCGGTTTGGAAGCAGGATCTTGAATTTAGAATCATTGCATGTTGGCTTCTTGACCCCAATTAAATCCACCAGGACGATCTTCAGGTGGTGGAGTATAATCTGGATCTTCTGGATGTGCGTCAAACAAAGTCTTACTGTGAACAAAGAACAAACAATAATATCGCATTTATGACATATAATTTGCTATATACTATAACCCTTCTATATAAGTAGCTTACAGTATTTGTGGAGTTTTAAGAATACGGAAACCTCCTCGTAAACGTGGAAATACATCTTCTGCAAAGTAATACATATGTCCCACAGCCATTCCAATTAGATCGACCCAAATTGTATTACCAAGAAGTACGGAAAACCCAAGAAGCACCCAAGGCAAATATGGTGCCTATCGATAAAAAATACATTTAAAAGCAATTCACTCTTTTTCCCTTTATAAAGTAAGAAATTGAAAACTTACTTGGAAATTTAAAAGTCCAAAAAAGTTTAATCTAACAAATGGATTTCTCCGAGACCAAACATAAACCAACATAACTGTCAATGCATGGCCCAGGAATAACAAATTAACAAAAAATGCAAATGTCTATAGTAAGTTTAGGATAATTACACATAATACAATATATTGGAGTTACATTTACTCTATCTATAATTTAAAAAAGACAATAAACGAAGTGTTTAAAAGGATACGATCATACATATGCCTCCAAAAATGAACATCATTACAAAGTCAGCTGTTCTTCTGCGAAATGATCCTTCCTCTAACATTCGACAATATCGATAAGTAAAGATCATATTGAAAAGAAAATTGAAACCCATATTTCCAAAGAATAAAAACGTAGTTATCAATCTCCATAGCTGAAAGAATATTTATATTACAAAAGATAATAACCGGTAAAATGCACATAACTGATGGAAGACTAAGGAGTAATAATTAATAGATACTTATTTACCTGATACTGTTCAATGATCAACGTGGGATTAAAATACAATCGAAATGGTGATACCAAATCTAGTTGCTAAAGTGGGAAAATAAAAATAATTTGATAATTACACGTTTTGAAAATAGCATTTTGCAGATATAAAACTATCTTATGAGAGAAACATTTTACAAACCACAGCAAGAGACGTGATGACACAAGCTGTTGTGTAAGCTCGTGTCACCACAGGTATTTGCATGTACTCCTGCCGGAAAGTTTGATAGGCCATTGGTGTATTGTTACGATCTTTCGTACACCTAAAGACCAATTTCTTTTCCAGACTCTTCGCCTTTATTTTTTTATTATCACATGTTGCTCATTACTGTGCGTTATCTAAATTTAATCATTATCCACATCACGACAAATTTGTTATGTTCAGTTTCGTACACGTAATACGTGAAATTCGTTATAATCGAATAACACGAGTTTCGATTTTACATGGTTATCGATAGAGATTTCGTGGGCTTTTCGCATTCGTGGAAACGCCAAGATATAACACTAGTCGAACTTATTTAATTACACGTTTTTGTAGTTACGGAAGAAAATTTTTATAAACACGAAAAGATTTTTATGTCCCTAATTCTTACAATTCAAGTTTACGATAGTTTGTTAATCTCAGGACTAAATTTGAAAAATCTGCAACTAATTTACTCATGTTGATATATATATATTTTAATATTTGTTATATCGTAGCAAAATATTTAATGAAAGAGACATACAATTTGTAACATTTAAATTATCGATTTTTAACATTTAAGCTCTTCATTTGTAATTAGATCATGAATTTCTATGCAAATTCATATTTGAGAATATACTTAGAAAAGTAGAATCTTGGTAGAAAATTATTTTACCTATCGAGTAACTATACACTATACTACACTGAGTACACTGTACTTTAAACTTTATCTATTTACATACATATATTTTCATATTATGTATATTCTATGTAATTTTGCGCTTTCAAATTTCTATTTATAACGTTTATACTATTCATTTGTAACAATTAGGCTGTTAATTTATAACATGCTCCCGACAACGTACATAAATAACAAAAATCTCGTGAACCAAATATGATACAAGCCTTGTCTCTGATATTATCGATCTTTTGTATGTTAAAAGTCATAAAGGTTTACCTACGTAAATTAACATAATGGAGAAATATGAACGATAATAAATATAAATAACAAGTAATATATATTTAGTTTTATTATAAAATCTATACGTATATAACATTTAATGTTGAGAAACACATCATGTATCGCATAACACTGGTGACAATAAAGCGTGCTGCCATCTCAACATCTATGTATCAAGATTTCAAAATAATTTATCAACTACGTACTGACTGTTCAAAGTTGTTCTTTATTTGTTGGCTAAAATGTTCCAACAAAGAAAATGCAAATAAGCATTTAAATCAATAAGTTATTGTGATAACGTTTTTGAATTTTATATGAAAAAAGGACTAAATATCTTTTGTTTAAATTATTTGTCAAAATGTCATCGAAAACTGAGGTTACATTAGAACATTTTTATATATTTAATGGCACATATGCAAAAAAAGAGGGAGAGGCAAGTAAATTAAATTTATCAATAAAATATTTACATACAAAAATTACAAAGTCTTTACACCCTACGTACGTACAATACAAGTGTGTTCTTGTATATTTTTTGCATACAGGAAGAGAAAAAGATTCTTTATTATTATCCAGAAAGAGATTTAGATGTTCAAATAAAAAATATAGGACTCAGTGAAGCAATTATTAAATTTGCACAGTATGTATAAACATATTTTAGAGATTCTGAAGTTTCTATCTTTACGTTCAATATTAAGATTATGTTTTCTCATTTCAAATTTTTAGATCATTTAATCCTGGCCAACCGTGCGATTATTGTCATACACATAAAACTCGTCAAATTTATTATCAACCAGAACCAAATTTTTGGATGGTAATGGTAAGATTTTATTGCTATCAGAAAATGTATAAGAGAATATAACATCTAATATTTTATATCATATAAAATACATGAATATTTGTTCATAGATTTCAATTGTTTCATAGATCGTTGGTGTACCATACATATGGAAAGAGAAAGATGGTAACAAATATACAGAATATCAATACGATGAAGTTTCTAGCAGTGTTTGTCAATCTATATTGAAGCAAGCGTATGTTATGTTTAGATTATTTATGGGATCGTTCGACACCATTATTAATGAACCTGAATGTGGGTCAATAACATTATTAAAACACAAACTTGAACATTTTTATTCAAGGGTAAGAGGAATTCTTAAAATGTACAGTTTCTATATTTTTCAATATAATTTTTAGTATCATGTATTTTTCACAGTATCTAATGTCCTTAAAGTTGAATAATAGTGATATTTTGGATGTTTTCCAAGGCTTACAATTTTTACCTCTTGACAAAATAACATTTTTACGGGTTCAATGTTTTATGAATCTTGTAGAAGCCATGTTTTCTCAAGTGAAATATACTGCATTTCTTTACAACGATCAAGTTGTGTGGTTAGTAATGTAAACGTTGCCGTACTATTATAATATATGCCTAACAGTTAAAGAATTAATGCTTGTTACCATTTAGGAGTGGTTTGGAGCCAGAGGATATGCAAGTAGTTTATAATTACCTAGTGAGTACGCTTTTACCAGCTCATCTTGAAAAAGAATTACACGAGGGTTCAATGCCCAGAAATTCACCTTCACCATTTACTACCACTCACTATGGAAAGTTAGTACATGCAAAATAATTTAATATTCTACATATAACAAAGTAATAAGTTATATAAATCTTATAGATTTGTCACTGGCCCATCTAGTATTAACGAACCAAGCTTAATTGGTAAATCTCCTAAAGTATTTATCAATTATTCTACAAAACCAGTGTCGTTATATTTAGTTGTTTACAGAGCATTGAGTGCTACAATATGTTTGTTTGTTGACAGTAAGTATCTTTACCTTTCTCTTCTCTTTTTTTTTTAAATAATCATGCAAAAACTTTAAAATTGGAGCGCTTATTTTACAGGCAAGACAAGTTTGTTAATAGATTTCTTTAAAAGTCTGGATAGTTTTCTTGGCCCACAGTTAACCACACTTGTTAGTTCGGTTGCAGAACAATGTGCTAAACACGTAATAGTTTCGTCGGAATCTTGCAAATATCTGTACTTTAATAAACTTAATTTAGCATATAAAAGTACAATACATCCAGATAATAGGCGATGTTCTAACGTGCTTACAACGCCCGAAGTGTTGAGAGTTATTACTGATATATATAATGACACAAATAAGTTAGTATATAACATAGTAATGTTTGATGTAAGATTATTATTTTACAAGTAGAATACACTTTTTTAATAATTTCAGACTAAAGGAAGCTGGAGAAATTATTATAAAAACTATGAGTGATTATTGGGTTGTTGGAAAGTTATCGAACTTGAGGGAATTTTTTGTAGTTATTCAACAAAAAAGTGCAAGTATAATGGAAATAGAAGGTATGTACGTTGTACATGTATGTATGTACATTATATACATTACAAATTATATAAATACAAGTAATAATTTTTATTTCAGATGACGTGAAAAAACTATGTGAAAAAGAATTAAAAAGTATATTTTTCCATTAATGGAAAGGTTTCATAAATTTATTACGTATAAAAATTTAACGACTATTTTATATGACGGTTAAAATGGCTATTTACTCTTTTAATTAATATACAAGCAATACATAATCTGAAATATAACATTGTAATTATGGAAGTAATTTATATATAAAACTAATGTAAAATATAAAATCTGTACAGACAAATTATATATTTTTAATATATTTAAATTGGTTGGACAGCATTTTTTCAAATATTACGACTATTATAAAAATATAAATTTATTTTAACCTCATTTAAAAATTATCATTAATCAAAAGTTTCTTCCTCTGTATCTTTGTTTCTGTGAACAATATTGGAGAACTTTTTTAATTTTGCCACGAAAAATCCGTCCATATTATGTACATGGGGATAAAACCGTTTAGTTAATTTTAACGAAGGATGAAATCTGTATTGCCTATAACTGGTAAAACCTTCGGCGCCAAATTCCAGTCCAGTCGGTATTAATTTAACGTCACGTTTCTTAAGAGCAAAATCAATAACCCATTCATTTTCTTCAGGGAGAATCGAACATGTAGAATAAACGA
This sequence comes from Bombus waltoni, assembly GCA_014737395.1. Classification (NCBI taxonomy): domain Eukaryota; kingdom Metazoa; phylum Arthropoda; class Insecta; order Hymenoptera; family Apidae; genus Bombus; species Bombus waltoni. Next base: position 134,120 of record JACXII010000040.1, read on the forward strand.
TAATCCCACCGGATTCCGAACGTGCATTAGCACAATCTATAGCCGCCAAAAGTAATTCCTTTTGTAATGTACAACAACGCTGTATATCTACTTCATTTTTATTTGTTTTAACACTTGGATCTTTTGAAACAACACCAGTACCGGTGCATGGTGCATCTAATAATACTCTATCGAAACCTTTAATCACCTGAAAATTATACATTTTAATTAATGTGACTATATCATATATTCAACGTGTTCATACATGTCATTAATACTTACTGTTGGTAACTTTCGTCCGTCATAGGTACAAACGATTGAATTTGTGATGCCAAGTCTGTGAAAATTGCCGACAACTGCTTTTATCCTTTCTTCGTTTACATCGTTTGAGAAGAGTACACCTGTGTTTTTCATAAGTGCTGCTATGTGTGATGATTTTCCTCCGGGCGCGGCACACATATCAAGAACCCTCTCATTTTCCTTAGGATCCAAAGCCATAACAGGTAAGAAGCTAGATGCACCCTGTAGAATGTAATATCCTGCTAAATACTCTGGTGTCGCGCCCATAGGAACTTGCGATGAATAAATCACTAGTCCAACTTTTGTCCATTTGCCAATAGGATCTAAATTGACCCCTCTGTTGATCAAAGCCTGAAATATTAATATCGTGATAAATTAAAGGATATTGAAGACATCTATTACGCATTTCATTTAATAAATACTTCAGCTAAGTCACGACGACGTGTTTTCAATATATTCGTCCGTATTGTCATAGGCCTCTGGACTTCACTTGCTTCCAAAAATTCTAATAACTCATCCAGTGGAAATATTTGCATTAGTTTTTCCATCAAGAAATTATTATAGCTGTAGTATGTACATAAATCACTTCTAAGAAGGTCCATATATTCAGTACGCGATCTTTAAAAAAAATAAAAGTGTAAAGTTCCTTGAAATTTATCGATGAAATAAAATCTTTTAACCCTAAGACATATACCTATTTATATCGCGCAGCCTTTTAAAATCTGACAATATCATAATAACGTCTTTTATACGTTGTTGTACATCTTTCAGATTAGTAACATCTGCAAGTTCTTCTTTAGTGGGAAAAGCAAAGACACATTGTTGTAAGGTCATATCATGCATTTCCTCCTCTGCTAGCTTTCTAATAAAGAGAAAATTAATTAGATTTTAAATACAAAGTTCAATACAATAATAAGTCATGCTCACTGTTCTTCTTCTTGCTTCTTTTTTAACTTCTTATTTGCTTTTTCAATGGGAAGTAGATCAACATCATCATCATTAGAACTATCATCATCTCCTTCACTTTGATCTACTTCCTCATAATCCATTTCTCCATTTTGACCATATTCTTCATTGTCACTGCGTCCTTTATCGGTTTCATCCTCTGCGTCACTGTCAAGTAATTTCTTTCTTTTAATCTTTTGTTGTTTGTCTTGCATCGATCCTTCATTATCAGATATATTAATATCATTGTCAAACTGCATTTGATCATCTTCATGGCTGAAACTTTCATTTCTTGGTCCTTCTTTAACAGATTTCTTCTTTTTCTTTATTTTTAATTGTTTTGAGATATTTTTGATATTCTAATATAATAAAACGGTATATTTTACTAATATTGTTACGTACGTAAATACATATATAATTATGTACACATATAAGTTAAGCTTTAAGCATTAGAGAAAAAAAGAAATCTTACGTCTTCGATTAAAGCATTCTCCACCTTCTCATCTTTCTTTTTCTGTAATTTTCTTACTTTTTCGTTTAAATTTTGATTTTTTAATAATCTTTTCCTTGCTCGTTGCTTCTGTCTATGGCTTAGCTCTTTTCCTTCTTTTACTAGATAAAAATTATATAATTATTTTCTCTATATGCAATATATATACCCATTTTTAAGGTATATACATATATATATACATATATATATATGTATATATATATATGCATATATATGTATGTATGCGTGTAAATAAATTTCTCTACATACCTAGTACTCCCTTTGGAAATGTTGGATCTCCTTGTTTTTTTGCTTTTCTTCCACGACCACTCGACAGAGTTATGCCATCAAACTTAGCCTTTCGTCCCATTTTAAATATATTTTATGTCACGATTGTTATTAAACAAATTTCGATATTTTTATTAAACGGAACGTGATATTTTATATTCGTGAATACAACTTTCACATTTTCTATTATTATATTATATTATTATATATATTATTATATACATTATTATATCTATTATTATATATCATTATATTATATGTTATTTATATATATAATGTACATATATATATAAACAGAATTAAATGAAAAAACAAGAAATCGTAAATGTTGCTCGCAACCTTTTTCAAAAAGAACACGTGAGGCATAACCTATCTTTTAATATTTATCGTTCAACTCTACGTAGATATTACCAACTTAGAAAATTGTGAGGATACTATATAAAAATGAAATATTTTTCTTTTAGAACTTGTAGACATTACAAAATATATGAACATTATTTATAAAAATATAGAAAATATATGTATATTTTTTCTTGCACAATTAGTTTCAGAAGAATAAAGAATTCAAACAATCTCATTTTATTGAATAAAATAACTAGTATAAGATAGGAAAATTTTATGTATTTCGTTAAATGTTCCTATATTCTTATAAGAAAGATGTCCTGTTGCCTGGGTTAGTTAGTTGCGTTAGTACATATTTTCTTTTCTTCCTTAAATAAGATCTAGTAAAGGATTAATATCTCTTTTTTAGGCAACTTGCAATTAGTTTCATTATTGCGCGATTTTGTCATTCTCATACTTGTCTATCTCGGATAGAAAAATAGATACGAGCTTTTCCGTAGCATGGAACTCAATAGGTTTTAGTCTATACTAGTGTGCAGCCAAATAAGGCAGATCCCTAATTTTACAGGTTCTTGTATATGCTAATTTTCGTTTCCCTCAGCATTTGGCCACATGGTGCAGCATTTGTACTGTGAAACATCTAGAATTACGGGTAGTGAGCACTCTCGTTTTTTTTTCTCATATCACCGACGAGGTACAGAATAGATGTGACATTTGTGACATTAACCTACCGACGTCTCGCTGTTTTACCGATCACCTGACCGGCCTGACTCCTCATACCATTTTTGTGTCGCATGTGACGTTATCAATCCAATCAGTTTTTCGGAGCTTATCGTTGATGCTCTGACGATACGCCAAGGAAACAATTTAGACTAAACGAAGAATAATCATGACACATATTGTAAGAATGTTAAACTTTATTTAAGCAAAAACTCCAGTAAAGCGACAACACACGGCACGAAATTTAGTCTAATCTTATAATGATGGTAAGCCGAGTGCGACTAAAAGTACCAAATCTTCTTAGTAACCGAATAACCGAAACAAGCTCCGTTATCGATAATGGTTATCGATAATCAAAAAAATTTTTTTACGGTTTAGCATCGCTATTTTCCATTTAAGCAAAAAATACACTTTTGTTCATTATTTTTTTTCATAAAAATTTGAGAAATACTATCTTTAATGTTTGATCCCTGATTTTTTCCGACATTTACCAAAAATATCAATGAATAAGACATTAACTTATACTTGGTTTTAATGACCATAAATAATCATCAAAATATTATAAAAAATCCGCACAGATTATACAGCAACAATAAAAGAGAAATTCTATATTAACAAATCAAAATACCAGGTACGTAAGTACTTATAACGACAAAAATGATCACTACCTTTGACTCAACCGTTTATTCATTCTTGCATATACTTGTAAAACAGCGTGATGTGACAATAAAAACCGCTTATCTTTCTTTGTTCGTTTATTTCGACATTTCAAGATGTATGGACAATTATTACATAATAATTATATATATTTATATATGTATAATGAGAGAGCATTCTCCTCTCGCAATTTTTCCCTCCTCTTCCTCCAAAAAAGTCCCCCTTACCCCAAATGTGCCTCACTCACTCTCCC